>JANEYF010005224.1:0-18332 GCA_029963845.1 Rhamnusium bicolor | reverse complement strand
TCATATCATAATACTTGAATAAGTACAATAAATGAAATAAATTTAACAATAATGTTACATTTTATAAAAATTTGTATAAAACTCACCCTATTAAGCAGATCTATGAACTAGTGTTGTCGTCATCACAAAGTGGGGAAGATCTATAGTATAATAGCATCGATATGTTTCTGCAGCTGTCTCCGTCAACGATGTTCGCTTTGGTGAAAAAATATGTTTGTATTTTGAAAAATGACTGTTCGACATCTACGGATGTAATACAGGCATAAGTAAAACAATCTGTGAACTCACTTAATGAAGTTGTAGATGCACCATCACAAATTTGTCTTAATTTGCTAAAATTAGGATCTTTTCTGTAATACACTCGAATTTTTAACACTAACGCGATTATTTTTTTCATCATTTATAGCCTGTAGCTGTGTATTTACGTCGTCCACTATTGCAGCGATTCCACTAACGACAACGAACTATTTTGCAATTTTTCTATTGCGTCGTGTAGTCCTCTATATAATTGTTATTAATAGTCTTTAAATCTGTTTCCAAGGGAAACGACTTGAAAGCTTGTCTGGTTTTCCCCAATGGCTGCAGCCTCGTTAGGGTTGAACTGTAGTATCACAGCTTTTATTTGTTGAAAATATTCAGCATATTAATAAAAAGCCGCTTCACCCTTCCCCACGTAAGAATCTGGCCCTGGTGGTTCAGGGATACCAGGACACTGTCTGTGAAATGCTCGAAGCCGTTTAGAGATTTGAGAAATACTTTTTTTGTATTTGCTATTAATGCATTTACCTCTGAAAACATTTTCGAGTCGTTTCAGCCACAAGACGTAACGCATGCACTTTACACGTAACATGTAAAAGTTAAGCAATTGTCTCTTTGAAGAGAACGGCCTACTACGCCGCATTGTCGCGGCACCATCAGTCAGAAACATCAATGCTTGACTTGTTGAAAGTTCAAATTTTTCGAATGTCTCCAACACCACACGCGTAATTATTTCGCCAGTACACGCAGTTAGTCTTTTACTAACTAGTAAAAGTCGAAATGTTGATTTAAGAGGGTCCAGCTAACGTACTATAATATTTAAAATAGATTTTTTTTTACAATCTGTCATCTCGTCAATACATAACCAGAGCCGTGTATTTTTTAATCCATAATAATCCTATTTACAATGTCTTCACGAACAGTTGGAATATATCTACGTAACGATGTACGACTTGGTAAGTTCACCTGGGGATTGTATTCCAAAACTCCCGAAATGGTTGTTTATCCAGTATGTGTAGCGGAATATTACAGGCTATTAGCATTAACAATAAATCAAACATAAACTGAGTTGTCAAAGGCATGCCATTTTTTTTATTTTGATGTTGCATGGTATTTATATGACGACGACAATCTGTTTTGTGCCAGCACATTAAGTCTTGATTGCAAACTTTACAAATTATTTTGCATCCGTCATAGAATAAATCCGGAAATTCACCGATAAATTTATTCACTGTGTCCGCGTACGGTCGTTTTTTACCCTTTGGCGCGTTTGACATTATGTATAATTTATAGATACAACCTCACGCATTAATCTTTCAAATAAGACTGCAGCGTAAATCACTTTTAAATCGGCACGTGTGACGCCAGCGCAAGACCGTGGCTGTACTCCAGCCACCTCGGCCATCTTTAGTAATAACATTATACACATAAAAACTACTAATAACGACAGTCACAAACGAAATAAAAACAATTTTAATTTTAATCTTTTATCTCAAACGAAATAGGTTATAATTATAATTACAAACCACTGAGCTTGTATCAATGCCAAATAATCGAAAATATAACAAAAATATTGCTCACGATTCATGAATCTTCAGCAAACTTATCTTACTTACCTCGTTGGTAAGCGCATTGTCTTTAATATATTTTTTTTTCTAGGAGGAAATAACAATGTTTTAGTTTATAATATTATTTATTTATTCTATTATAGATTTACTATGAGTATTATCTATCAAACCACATCCAACTTCTAAAATTACCTGCATGTGAGGAATTCTGCCCCTTGGATAAATTTATTTCTAACTGAAGAATTTATTCTCGCTGATGATGAATTATGTGCAAATTAGATAATTATTAGTATAATGTTATCTTTTAATATAATTTAGAATTTTATCTATCTGTAAATATAAATATATTTTATGTATCTGTAAATACATTCAAATATGTTAGTATTTAATTATTTAGTATACCTTAATGGCATAGAATATTTTTATAAACTAAGGCCGCCCTACATGGAAAGCGGCCTATACATCCTAAACATGTGATGCACGCATCGACTCCCAGGTTTCATGATGCAAGTTGCGTGTGTGTAGATTGGCATCGGCGTATCGGAGTAATTTGGGGGAACTGAAACTGATGCAAGTTTCATGAAATCTAGGAGTCGATGCATGCGTCGCAACATGTTCCAGTGTGTGTAGGTCACTTAACGTTATACTTGTGCGGCACTCCTGCACAAATCAATCGTTATGCTAGCGCTACACGTTGGGCGAAATGTAGCAAACTTCGGCCATAGCCATCGTGTGGATAGTAAGTTTGTCTTGATTGGCCGCGAATGGGCCAAGTTTGCCTGTGATCGCCTCGGTGTCGGTAAATAGTGCACAAATCAAAGGGATTTTGGGCGAGCTTGCGTCACATACCAATACCCGTTCACACGTTGGTGCATGTCAGTGCATAAATACCGATTACAGCGTATGTATCTATGTTTTTCTTGTCGTTAGTGTAACGTTAAAATGGCAGTTTGTTTGGAACAACGAAAATATTTTTTAAGTTTTTAGAATTATATCAGGGAGAATCTACGATATGGGACCCGAAAAATAATTATCATAAGGATAACGCCAAGGTAAATTACAAAAGATGTACCTAATAGATTAATTAATTTTTTTAATATAATTCAATCTTTTCAGAAGTTAATGATGCTTGGAATCGAATTTCGAACATAATGGAGATTGGTGTACAGGAATTGAAAAAGGAAAAAGATTTATTGATGGCCTGTTTTAGAAGTCATTTAAAGAAACGAAATTTAATGATGTGGTGGTTTTCCGCGAAATAGAACAATCCTGTTAGTCTGTCTGAGACTATATAAAAAAGTTAAACTAAACCCTATTTTTGTTTATAAACGTTGTTGTACCTATACATTCTTTTCACATACTATTACTTTTGGGGATAAAATCATATAAGAATTTTTTGGCTCATTATTTTTAAGTTAACAACTTATAGTTTCAACTCGGCTTTTTGACAAAAGTGGACATGGGGTAGACAAAGGGATCAAAAAACATTCTGTCATCTTCTAGGTTCTAGCAAACATTGCTGTATCGGCCAACGTTTGGATGGTATATTTGTAGACAAATATTTCAACAAATGTTTCGACAATTGTTTCGGCCAAAGTAAAGCCCAACGTGTAGCGCCAGCTTAAAGGCAGAACTTAATGTCTGGATGGAAAATTTGCGAAGTTTTATTCATGCACAAGTCGCTTGCGTAAGTGACCTGCGCGAATCGATATCGATCGTCTTTTTGCAGTTGATAGAAGTACCAGAGAAGCAGGTCGAAGCGTCTAACTGAGTGATACCTTCATAAACGCTAGTTTTAGTTTAAAAAACTTTGCATCGTAATATTGTTTTTAAACATGGAGGAGAAAATGCATCAGATTATGGAGGACCTCATCGAGATTTACAAAAGCGAAACCTGTCTGTGGGTGGTTCAAAGCAAAGAATACCTCCATAGCTTCACACTACCTGGTTTTGACTGCAGAGTATGGCGCTTAGATCTGCCGCACATTAAACGCACCATAGTTAAGCACAGTGTTACATCTAACCACGGAACAACAGTCTACTGTAGGACAGCCGAGGGTTTCGTAACATACATAAGTAAAGCGAACACCGTATATTGCACGCATCAGAGACGTAGTATAGGCAGAAGAATTTCTTTTTGCTCTGCCGGCAGTTTTCCTGTGTCTCTGTCGGTCTCTGCCAAATACCTATTCGAAGAATATTACTTATATGTTCTTTTTATCAAAAATGGAACTACTGATAGAATGTATACGCGATCATTTACTTCCTTTAAAAGATCAAATCCTCCATGAGTCCTCCTTTTCTTTAAATAATCATCTATCCACACAGAATTTTTAAGTTTTTTTTTACTAATACTGTATAATAATATCACAATGCCAATTTCCGAATCTGATTCTTATTCAGAATGTGAAGAAAGTTCGTTAGTAGAAAACTGCGCATATTAAACTAAAATCACTGAGTTCAATATGCGCTCACCAACAGAGACAGAGTTCAGGAATAATTTTCCACTATTGTATTCTGCTAGGCTATGCTGGTCAGTGCTGCGCTAAATGTGCGGCTGGTCGTAAACTCGCTAAAATTCCAGCGATGTCTGAATCATGTAGATAAACGACAATGTGCAAGCCAGACTGAGCAGTCGTACCGCACAAGTATGATGTTACGTCTAGAGACGGCCTTACAGTTAACCAAATGTATCCCATATTAAAAATGTTTTTATTTTTTATAACTGTCATTAAAAATGTAATGGTTTAGAAAAATAGATAAACTGCATATAAAACATATCCGCTTTTCAACGGCGGTTCGTGGGTCAAGAGATAGGGAGGTCAATTAGAAAAGTTTACTGTATTACCTACCTTTTAAAGTGATTTAAATTCCAAGTCGATCCTCCGGTCTTTTTTGAGATGCAAAGTGTGATCAGTTACTTTTTCATTAAAGTCTTTTATCTTCTTTATTAATGACCTTTCTATGGCAAGCATAGCTAAAGAAGATAACCTTTCCTGACCCATGGTATTTCTTAAAAATGTCTTTATTCTTTTTAAGGTGGAAAAACAACGTTCACTTTCGGCGGTAGTCATATAGGGAGAGTATACATGATTTTTAACAGTTTGACACTTTCAGAAAAAGTATTGCACAAATTATTGTTAATAAAAAGCTGTAACAAAGCAACTGCACCTTCACTATTGGAAAAATCTTCTCAGCTATATAATACTTCTAATTCAGTTTTAAGTTTCAAATGATTTATGACTGGATACTCCGTTTTAACTAATTTAAACATATCTTGAGGAAAGATTTTTTTATAATCTTTAAATCGATCTACGTGAAATAACTGAGACACTGCTAAATGATTACTGAAGTCAAACCTGTTTTTGATCTCAGATGTAATTATATCACAAACTTCTAATGAAATTCTCCATTTTGATTCTTCCATTTTACATCTCTGGGCAGACTGCATGGATGTCTCCTCCAAATAGTTATTCAAAATTTTATTTCTGATGTCTTCAATTTTACTATTAAAAACGCCAATACACTTATTTACTGTTATGGCATCGATATTACATTTTTTGTAATTGATTGAACTATATCACAATGAGGCATAAATGAAAAAAATAACCAGAACCAGAAAATGTTCATTTTGTAAGTCGTTTTTTAAACCAATAGCTTGGTTTAGAGTGTTGTTTCCCGATTCATTATCAATGATTTTTTCTAAACAATCTAATAATTCTGTTCGATAGGTATAAACAGTCTCTATGCACCTTGTATTAAAATTCCATCGTGTTGGAGCAGCTTTAGGTAATATCACCTTAACAACATTATCTAACACGGCTGTTCTTTTTGGCGATTTTCCAAAGAATGAAGAAAAGCTATGTAAATTAGCAAAAAAAATTATATATTAATATTTTAATTTATTATATCTACATACTTCAGATACCATCAAATATTACTCGAGACAGTGATTATCAGTTACTGAAGGATAATTTACCACATCAATAATATCACACAATTAGGTATATCTATCGATATTATATGTATACGTCACATAATATTTAAAAATGCAAAAAATAATATACTTCAAATATTTAAACTGTGTTAAAATTGTACTGGTACTTAATTTATTGTAAGAAAAACGGGATTAAACTACTTCAACTGATTAAATTGAAATTAAGAACAATTAATTATTGATAAAGCATTTCCGTGTATGTATCTAATTTTGGGGAATATGTTTATAATTTATAATTAAGCAATAGTTAAAACTATTTTTAACCTTGTATCTAGACAGTAAAAATTAAAGACCGCATCTCAGGTAGTCATTTCGCAAATATCAGTGGTGAAACAGCTCATGTAAAAACATTAATATTTTCATGTTCAAAAATGATATACAATACAAAACGGACAATATCTTACTTTATGCTTTTCATGGGTAATTTTGGTAATGTCCAAAATTAGAGGAACACTGAATGAACATTTAGCAGAAAACACTATTGCACTATTAACAATTGTTTTTTGACACTAGAATAAAAGTATACCATTAATGATTGTTCTAAATGATTTGTAGCTAGATCCACAGTTACGATGTATGTAGTTAGTGGGGATTCTATTTATTTGAACTGCGTTTTCAATGTATAACAGACCTTTTGCGATGGTACAAAACTTACATTTAATTTAATACTTTTTTCCTTACGGGTTGCGGTTTTGACTACCCGCTGTACTGAAGCTTAAGCTTATTGTACCCCATAGTCTCATTACTCCATAAGACCCGTTCTGTTCCAGAAGGCGAGTATACAGTTTATGGGAGCTCTGGCTATCTCTTCCGGGGTTAGAAGTGGTCCCTCGAAGTGTGTTAGTCTCATTGCCGTTAGGGCTGGGCATTCGCATAAGATGTGGTAGGAGTTTCTTCCACTTCACCACACATCCTGCAATCTGGATTGTCTTTCACCCTTATATTGGTTAGGTGTTTGTTTAGTGTGCAGTGTCCTGTTAATATTCCCACTGCACACCTCAGCTGTTTTCTGCTCAGCTTTAGCATTTCGTTGGTCCTTGCTCTAGATATTTCACCGATGAACAAGCGTGACTGCCTCATTCCCGCTATCTCTATCCAGTGCGAGTAGTGTTTCTGTCTTAATAGTTCCTTTACCGATTCTTTCGCGGTGCTGTAAGATACCTCGCAGGTCGGTTCGGGACCTGTTAGAATTGATTTAGCGCCTTTTCTGGCTAGCATGTCTGCTTTTTTCGTTTCCCGTATTTCCCTGGTGTCCTCGTGTTCACTCCAGTTGTACACTGTTGTGTTCTGTAAGTTTCTCCAGGGACTCCAGGCAGTCTTTTACTGTTTTAGATCGTATTTCTACTGCTTCCAGAGCTCTGAGGGCTGCTTGGCTGTCAGTGATGATGCGGATTCTCTTATTTTTGTATTCCCTCCGTATCATTTATTGTGCACAGACGTCTATTGCTGTGATTTCGGCTTGGAACACTGTTGCGATACTTCCAAGGTTCAGGCTGATGTCTGTCCCTGGTTGTTCTCCCGCAACTCCTGCTCCGGTACTGCTTGACGTTTTTGATCCGTCAGTATACCAGATGGTGTCATTTTGTTGTCTCTGCATCCTGCCTCCTTCTCCATCTCTTTCAGGTATTTTTACCCTGAAAGTTTTTGTGAAGTTGTAGATTGTGCTGATTCTATCTGACTGCATATCGAGTAGCCGATTTTTTCCTACATATTGGAATACTTCAGTATGGTATCCTTTCCTTGAGATGGTCCCATACCCAGTTGTTTTCAGCCTGTATGCTGCCATTATTGCCTCGTTCTCCACCACTAGGTGTAGTGGAGGTAGGCCTAGCAGCATTTCCAAGGCTGCGGTCGGCGTTGTTGACATTGTTCCCGTGTTCCCTAGACATGCAAGTCTTTGCAACTTGCCTAGTTTTCTCATCGCCACTCCTTTTCCGGCTTTGTGCCACCAGATCAGGGAGGCGTAGGTTATTATTGGTACGACGACCCTTTGGTACAACCAGTGCACCATTTTTGGTTGAAGTGTCCAGCTCTTGCCCACCATGCTTCTGCAGGCCCATAAGGCCCGCGTGGCTTTGATTGTCACTTTGTCTATGTGAGCTTTGAAGTTAAGCTTGGTATCTAAGGTTAGTCCCAAATATTTGAATTCATTGCTCACCTGTAGCTCTTTTCCCCGAAGATATAGTTTCCTCAAGTTTTGGAGTTTTCTTTTCCTTGTGAAAGTCACCACCGTGGCCTTTCCTGGATTGACAGAAAGCCCTTCCTGTGTGCATCATCGATCTACCGTGTTGAGAGCTCTTTGCATCATTTCTGATGCAACGCTCTCAAATTTTCCCACTGCTAGGATTGTGACATCGTCTGCATATCCTTGCGCATATATTCCTCGCTGTTCCAGTTGTGCCAGGAGCTCATCCATAACCAGGCACCACAGGAGGGGTGATAGAACCCCTCCTTGCGGGCAACCTCTGGTTACAGACACCTCCTCCGACATGTTTCCCAGCGTGGATTGGATTTTTCTTGTTCTGAGTGCTGGGTCGATCCATCTTGTTATTGAAAGACCGACTCCGCGCCTCTTCACTGCCTGACTTATTGAGTTGAATGAGGTATTGTCAATTGCTCCCTCTATATCTAAGAAGGCTCCTATGGCAGTTTCTTTGCTGTCTAGTGCCTTTTCTATTCTGTGTGTAAGCTCGTGTATCGCTAGCTCACACGATTTCCCTGCTTGGTAGGCATATTGGTTTCGATGTAAGGGTTTTTGGCCCATCACATCGTCCCTTATATGTCTATCAACCAGTTTCTCCAAGGTTTTGAGGAGAAATGATGTAAGGCTGATTGGCCGGAAGGATTTCGCCTGGGCATAGGTATCACGCCCTGGTTTTGGTATGAATGCCACATTCACCTTCCGCCAACCAGTTGGCACATATCCGAGTGTTAGGCTAGCCCTGAATAGTGTGCACAAGGGTGCTGCTAATTTTTTCATTCCTTGTTTAAGTAGTGCTGGAAATATTCCATCCACTCCTGGTGACTTGTATGGTTCGAAAGTGTTAATCGCCCATTCAAGCCTTGTTATATTTATAACTTCTTTGGCGAGTTTCAGTCCTCCTTTGACGCCCTTCTCATTGGTATGTCTTCTGTTGGACCGTTGTTGTGTTGTGGAATGGTCACACTGCCCGGGAAGTGTGTCTCTAGAAGTAGATCTAGAGTCTCCTTCTCAGTATTTGTGTAACCTCCCTGTTGTTTCTGCAGTGATCCAGTCTTACCTTGATTGTCTCTCTGCAGGATCTTCTGGAGTCTAGCTGCTTCTGGAGTACTTTCAATCTCCTCGCATTGCTTCCTCCATGTTTTTGTTTTAGCATCTCTTATGGCATATACGTAATTCAGATTGGCGGCTTTGTATACCTCCCATCTTCCAGTTCTTTTCGCCTAGTTGAATAGCCTTCGAACTTCTGCCCTCCTGGATGAGAGTTCGTGATTCCACCAAGAAGAAAATGCGATTCCCTAAAAATCATACAAATTAATCTCAGGAAAGTTGCAAAATTTACGAATATGTGAAAGTGATGATGGAAAATATGGATAAAAGTATTAACTTTGACAAATTGTGGTTTTCGCCACACATGAATTTTGTTGGCATCCAAGGTAAATCCCTGAGTTATTCATTTAATTTTCGCTACAAAACAATAACAAGAAAACCAAGAACAACTATAAGAAAACGTTCACACCAAATACTAAACACTGCTAAGGTTTATTCATAAAAATCATATATGAGCAGGTTGTTTTGAAAGTTGACAGAACTTGCAAGCAGATAAATCCAATGATCCTTTAAACACAAACGGACAGGGGAAAGATGCTTTTTTTACGGGAAATTTTTATTTTAATATTTTGAGAAAAGTGTTATGGATAGAAAAGATTAATTACTGTCAATATGCAATGCATATTTATAAATTAGAAATGTAAACTAAATGTATTTATGTTTTACATATTTCAACTACCTTGATATTTTTAAGACAATTTTGTTGTTCTAATAAGTGGGGTTCGAGCAATAAAATCAGAGCAAGGAACACTGATTTTATTGTTCGAATTCTTGATCTCGAGCAGAAAATCAATGATTTTATTTGATTTATAAGTAAATTGTTTAATACATAAATGGACAAAATCAGATCATCTGCTCTGACACAAATGAACGGCATTTTTATGCTATTATTGCTCAGATCTGCTTCTACTAACACTAATGAACATACCTCTAGTTAAACGTCCACCACAGACATGTCTATGACGTCCACTTAGACTCACTCTTTTCTTATCTAAGGACGTCCACTTAACTTTTGACAGATGAGAGATGAAGTTAATTTGTTTACTGTCAACTTGTACCTCTTCTTCTGTTCTGCATATTACTTCATATCTAACTATCGATATTATGTAACTACTATTTTTCACGGCACATCAAATAGCCAAAGTTTAATAATTTTTTTTAAATATAATGTGCTTAGAATTTTCTTCTAAATTAAATACAGAAATTAAATAATGCCTCCACTATTATATTTCACCATTTTTAAAAATTCTTCAAATTATGTCTATACTATAATTGATCCGCTTATTATTAAATAGGTCTAACTTCCAGTATTATCAACATTTTAAAGGGACCTTTAACTTAAAGGGAGTTTTACTGATTAGGAAACAAACAAAATATAAATATCAGATAGCAATTCTATAATTTAAATGAAAAAATAGGTTTAATGGCATTCGTAGATCTCGATTTATATTTTGCTGGAATTGCTGATAACACATTTTCTTTCACTAAAACTTCCTCTAAGTTAAAGGTTCCTTTAAAATCTTGAAATACCGGGGGTAGAGTCAGTTTTTTGGCAATTTTGAGTTTTTGCATGTTTTCCACTTAAAATACCAAGACAAACAGTTTGTTTTAAATAAGGTAGGTACTATCTCCCGTTAACGCTTACATTAAGCGTTAACACGAAAGATAGAAGAGATTCAATTGTATAGTATGAGTGACGGGGGATTTTATTTATCTCATCTCCCTTAACAAGTTTAAGTATTTGACAATGAAGATAATACCGTCCAAATAAAAATACGTGTCAGTCATAAGCTGCGAGGCGGTTAATAAATAATGCACTTCAATGATAACAGTAATAAATCTTATGAAAATATAAAAAGTGATTTTAACAAATATCTTGAAATTTTAGACTATTCAGGAATATATTAATGTAATTTTTTTCTACGACCGCTATTAAAAGTAGACTTTTTAACGTGAGCTTAATGAATTAAAAATGCCATATTATGGGGAAGCGTGTTAAAAGTAAAAATATTCAATGGTTCAACCGGTTATTGTCATTATACTGGGTGTCCCAACCAAAAATAGGCACCCTGAATAACTTTGGAGATAAAAATTTTTTGAAACATTGGTGAAACACGTCGACCTTGTTTCCAAGGGGGATATATTTTAATGTAATACTTGTATACCTATCATCATCCCTCTACCTTACACGGCCACCCTCTCAAAAAATTCAAATGGCAAGGGGGTCGACTGACACATCTTTTGAAAGGTTTTTCAATTCGCTACATAACTGTGTATTTTTTTAAACTTTTATCGATTCGTTCCTAGAGAAATAATTGTTTCATTAATTTAGGTTCGGGAAATAAAAATAAAAGCAGTTTAAATTATCGTATGTATTATTCAAAATGACCCCCACCGACTTCCATACAGTAGTATAATCTATCTTGAAATTCTGTACGAACATTTCTGAACACATCTGGAGTCAATAAACGGCATTCTCGAACAATTCGTTCACGTAACTTCCAGAGATGCGGGTTTTTGTTGCAAGTAACTTCGATTTCAAATGTCCCCACAGAAATAAATTTAAGGGAGTTAAATCAGGTGACCTAGCGGGCCACTCCACAGGACCTCTTCTTCCAATCCATCGCTCAGGGAAACCGATTATCCAAAAATTGTCGGACTGCTATAGCAAAATGTAGGGGTGCCCCATCCTGTTGAAAAAACAGTTCGCCCTCTAAAAGATTATCGTCTTCTTCGAGGATTTGGGTAATCATTGAGTCGATGTTATTTTCTAACAGATCGAGGTGCCTTTCGCCATTTAAATTGTCAGGAATGAAAGACGGCCCGACAATGGGATCCCCTAAGATTCCAGCCCAAACAATTAACTTCTGAGGCCCTTGGGTATGAGTTTCCATGAACAAATGTGGATTGGTTTCACTCCAATGCCTACAATTGTACCTGTTTACCTCCCCATTTAACTGAAATGTCGATTCATCAGAAAAACACGTATTGTACAGTAGATTGGTATTACCGTTTAATTGTTCACTAAAAATCTCACAGAATTCAAGCCGACGATCGGGATTGCATAAATGAGAGTACTTATGAAAAGTTTTATCGAACGCTGGCAATAGTTGCAAAAAGAGGTTTTATTTTCTCTAGTTTTATCACCCCCTTGAAGGAAAATACTTAATTATGGGTCATCCTGTATACATATAAAATAACTTTAGTTTTTAAACTAAATAAATTATCGATATGTTTTATTTGTTTTTAGAGATTACCTTGTTTTAAAAGATATATTTGTGTTATTTAAAATTTAACCCCGATATCTTATACATTATGAAAAAATGATAATATATTATACAGGGTGTTAAGATAATACGTGTACAAAGTAAGACCAGAGTCTCTTTGACTCAAAATAGATCGATTTAACTTAACTCACCTATATTCAAAATTGCTTCGTTTAGCCGTTAAAGGACTTCAAAATTAACAAGAATATACATATTTTTTAAATAACTTAAAAACGCGTCAGTCGATTTTGACCATTTTTGAGTATGAGTTTCTACTTTCAAGTGACGTTTTTTGAAGTTGTATACGATGATCTCAACAACATACAAGCGTTTTAAAAATCATGTAGTGTGTAAATGTCGGTCCTTATTTTTTTTACTGTCTGTGCAATGCATTTTTTTAGGTGCAACTGACTTAATTTGGGGGTTTTTTCTCTTGTTATTTTTTTATTAATGGGGCGGTTTAGCCAGAAAAAAATATTTTCCAAATGTCTGCATGCATTAGTCACCTATTATTATTATTACTATTATTTGCAAACCTTCAGTTGTTTCTTCTTTTCGAATTCGGATTCCTCATAAAAGAATATATAAGTATAGTTTTGGCCTTGGCAATTTTTTCCTAGATGCAAAATCAAGCAATGAAATCGAGTGAGGAGGCACTTGGAATGATCACCTGTACATTACAGTTTGGACTACCTACACTACACGTGTGGATTCACTTTGCATGTTGTCTTCATATATCATTTCATTTGTATATTAAAATGTGATATGGGCGTGGAGAAGACAAAGGCCGTTTTCATACAAAAAATAAAACAAGAAAATAAATTTAAAATTCAAATCGATCAACCCAAATTAGGTGGGAATGATGGAAATATGGTTATGTGGTTATTAATTCTGCCTGGCTTTCAATTTCCTGGGGAAGCGCAAGAATCAAGAAATTAGAACTACAAGCAGAGCTGTCACAAGTACTCTTAGAACCTACTTGAAGTATAAGTATCAAGTATTCAAATACCAAAAAATTACTTGAAGTATCAAGTAAAGTTTTCTTAAAACATATTTCAATAATTATAAAGTCCTCTTGAAAATTACTTGATTTATCGCATCGCCAAATAATTTACTTGAAGGAAAACAACAGTACTTGAAGTATGCTTCGTAATTTAAGTATGCAGAATACTTAAACTACATAAAATTACTTCAAGTATTACAAAATTCATAAAAAACTATGTAAAAATCAGCAACTTTCTAAATTTAAATACAATTTGTATTTTTGGAATGGATAAATGGTTTACTTAATGGTTTCAGATTCAAATTAGAGTTGTGTAAAAATTATAATTTAACATATTTAGTTATATGCTAAGTTTATGCGTGTAAATCACACGGTAAAAATTAGTACATATAAAAATAAATTTATTATATATAGGTGTCGCATTTTAAAAATGTTACTTTGTTTTGTCCCCCTGTAATGGACCCGATATATCTGAAATTAGTTTTAAATTAGCAAAGTCTACACCAAAAAATCGTATTCCGAAGCTTTTATTTAAGATGGAGATCCTTTTTATTGTTTCGGAGGAAACAGGATGCACCATGTAACCTATCGTAATAATAATTACGTAATGATGATAATATTGTTTTGCTTAATTTATTTTCTTTCTTATTTTCTACTATTAATTTGCAAAAATAAGTAAAAAGTAATGTGTAATAATTATTATGGTTACTTGGGAAACTGGCTTAATATTCTTGGCACTTTAATGCACAACAACTCTAACCAGTGGCTTAAAAAAATATTATGAATATTATGATTACGACAATGTCGATTACCGAAATGGCAAAGAATTGCGAAAACAAAGAGCTGTAAGTATACTTAAACACATTGATATAACATAACTAGTTATCTTGAATTTAAAAAAAATTATAGATCTTTTTCTCAAAGCGACCACCACACGCAGTTCCTACCGCGAAACAAAAAAGTGGATAAAGCGTGTTAGCGTAAACAGTTAAAACAACGGCGAAAGCACAAATTATTCTCTGCCGATAGGGCACATTTCTTTGTGGTTTTTAGCAGCAAAGATAGTTATGGTATATCTATGTGTTGAACTATAATATCAACTAACCGAACTAAAAACATGAGAGGTTAAATCGTCTGCTGACATTTCTATAGCCGTTCTATTTCTGAAAAATTTACACCGGTTGTCATCAGTGAGACGCTTTTCTGCCGATACAATACTTTCACTTACGAGACGTGATGTGAAAGTAATATTTGATATAAACGGTTTACTGATTTGCGTGCAAATATACCTTAATTTACCCAGTGATGTTTGACGTAGTTATATATGCTATCTACCTACCTTGTTAATTTTGTAAATCACTAATCACTAAATGCACTGTGCTACTAATTGTACACTATATACAAATTAAATAAATCTTAAGTAATTGTAGGAAGTCCGAATCATTTCTTCTATGGTCTTGTTTATGCGAGTTTTGACCAACAAAATATAATTGAAAATGGAATTTTACTTCAAGTAATTGATTCAGAGTACAAGGATCACACAAATATTTACTTGAAGTAGCACAAGAATACTTCAAGTACTTGAATTACATGAATTATGATGAATAGTTCAAGCATTGTTAAGAATACTTAAAGTAACTTGACAAAATCAAGCAAAACATTCAGGTTTCTTTATGTGAATAATTGAAATACAAGTACAAATACCTAGTCAGATAAGTACTTAAAGTAAAGTACTTCAAGTAGTAATGAATACTTGAGGTATAATTTCAAGTATTTTACTTTAAGTATTGACAGCTCTGACTACAAGTAATATTGAAATCACCATACAAGCAAAATCTCCAGAATAATCACTAATACAGATTCATTTAATAGACTGCTGCCAATGATTTTTTCTGTAAGTTATCACAAATGAAAATGAGTATCCTGTCTACGGAATTAAAACAACTGCTCAAAGAACCGGACTATTTACAAGAAGAATCAGAATAGTAGTCAGTTATAAGGAAAAATATAGGTGACGTTACTTCCAAATTTGGTTAGCGTAAAAATATAACTTATTGTTTTTGGCACACGTTTTCCGGTAAAACTAGTTTACGAATTAGAATTTAAAAAAAAAATTAAGTAAAACTGATGTACACTCTTTCTCATCTAAACACTTTTTAAGATACTGAAATTGTGCTTTCGTCATATCTAAGTCAACAAATACACTCAATGCTTTGTGTTTTGTATAAGGTAAGAATTTAAGCAGCATTTGGTGATTTGGTCCTTTTATGTATAAACAAAAATCTATGAATCAAAAAGAAATTAGGTACTGGGTTGAAACCTGTTACGTTGTAAAACTGACTTAAGTTGTAGTGTGGGTCACATACCGTTCCAGGTCTACAAAATATGATATGATAAGAGTCGCACACTAGTTTCTGAAATCATGCATAGTATCAACTTTCCATAACTTGCAGTTGCCGTCAAACTAAAATACCAACTATTCTAACCACTGGACTACAGTGCCGTTTTTTCAATGATAACATACGGATCCATTGTTTGGTGGCAGAAAGTATTACAACGGACGGCCAAATCCAAACTCTCTGGACTGCAGAGACTAGCATGCATGACCGTAACGGGAGCAATTAGCATCACACCGTCAGCGGCAATGGAAATCCTCCTGGATTTACCCCCTCTTCATATATATCTGGAGAGAGGCCAGGTGGGCAACATACAGACTGCAACAAGCGGGCATGAATATGCCGCATACTAGTATCATGGAGCGGAACAGGTTGCTGGATGACATAGAGAATCACAGCATCCTGGGAATGCCCCTCGGATACTATCCCTACCATGACCAACTACGAGCTGACCTTCAACATCCTTTCTCCAGAAAGAGAGTAGTGGGATCGGAATAAAGTCGACCTACTGAAGGAAGACAGTTGTTGGTTTACAGACCAAGGGTGAGGATATTCTCAAGCCTAGGTACTCATGCAACTGTTTTTCAGGCTGAGGTTCATGCCATTGAACTGTGTGTACGAAGGCTGGAATATATGCATCTTACACGCAGATCAATAAAAATTTTCTCAGATATCCAAGCAGCTATAAAAGCTCTTGGCTCCTACCGGTGTAACTCCAAAACGGTATGGAACTGTCAGAAAGCTCTAAATCATTTGAGCAAGAACAACAAAGTGACTCTGGTCTGGATACCCGGCCACTCTGGTATGGAAGGAGCGGGATCACGTTTCATCGGACAGAACCAGTACTTGGCATATCCTCAAGTACTGCCAAGATGACTATCTCAACCTGGGCTGAAAGGCAAACTCTCCAGTATTGGCAAGAGTTACCAGGATTAGTTCATTTGAAGGCGTTTATAAAATACCCTTTGAAATCAAGAGCTAAGAAACGTTTAGACTTAAACAGGGTAAACCTAAAAACTCTAACAGGCCTATGCCGGGCGCTGCCGACTAAACTATCATCTGCATAAACTCGGCCTAGAGGAAAACGCCGAGTGCCGTCTATGCCTGGCGGATGATGAGAAGGCGAACCACATCTTATGCACTTGTCCCGCTGTGGAGAGGATCCGATTCTCAAAGGGCAACTGCGGCCGAGGATCTGGACACATTCTCACCCAATAAAGTTATCAGTTTCATTAAGAGACTGAACTTATTAGAGTGAAATATAATTAGGCGTGAGCCACAATAGGCCTGCTGATGGCCGCAGTGGAGGTCTACTAAGACCCACTCACAACAAACCTAAGCTAACCTAACCTAACAATACCGTTTTCGACAAGTCATCAAAGTCGACACACGACCCTCTCTTGGAGGTAAACACCCCTGAAATAATGAAATCATTTCATCAGGTTAGTGATGTTCGTATTTTTAACGCACATATATGGCATTTTTAGGCTTCTACTGGATTCTACCGGATTCTATTCGGATTCTACCGGGATTCTACCTGGATACAGGCTATTTTTAGATACTTGGATTCTTCTAGAATACCTAGTCTAACCTTGAGCTAAGCTTTACCAATGAACCCTTGCAAACGCGCCAATATCCATTTGGCATGATGACGGTCTCGGATGCTAGGGCCAGGCAGGACTATTGCCTTTTTACCCTAGTCATCGCTGTAGACCTGGACCGGCCTCGTGCAGGGCGGGTTAACTTACTTTACGAACGGCCCCACTCACAAATGTGAGCAGTGCCGAAGATTTCGGTCAACCTCCCTGGGTCCTGGCTGATGAACCCTGCTGGCTAGGGCCTCTTCTGGCGCTCTTCTGTCTTCGTCTTCTTTCTTCGCCAGCTTGTCACCCCCGGGGTAGTCATCTGTCTGTCAGGGACTGTGTGGATATTCTGTGACTTGGGATTGACTGCCAGTACACAAAGTGTCAATTGACACATTGTCATCTGGATCATCGGACAAGGTGAGGATGAACTGTGTAGCTCTAGGAGGTGAAGGCCTAAGTGCTTTCTTAGCACTTTCGTCCTTCACGGAGCCAGGGGGACAACGGGCACTGGTCGGTTTACTGACCGGCGCCCGCCAGGTTTGTGGGAGGGTGGTTGGTCGTGTCATGTCTTTTCAGTGGGTTTGGTCCATCTGTAAGGAAAGGATTAGTTATACTTACCCGTTATCCAGTAACTGTACCTTCGGCCTCTTGTGCCTCGGTGCGTCGGCCCGGATCATAGGAGGTGGCCTCCCTGATCAGCGGGTTCCTGTGCTCCTCAGCTAAGGTGTACAGTTTCTTCGCTCTATCCCGGATGATTTCGGTGACTGGTGTGTACTCCAGGTCCCTGAAGATATCAGCGTTTCTAACGTACCATGATGCGCCCACCGCTGTCCTGATGGCCACGTTTTCCGGCTTGGATCTTCTTCAGATAGGTCTTCGCTTGGTATCCCATGCTACGGAGGCGTAGGTCAGCTGTGGTCTGATGGAGGTGCTTTGACTAGCTACACC
>JANEYF010005223.1:42500-209524 GCA_029963845.1 Rhamnusium bicolor | reverse complement strand
TAGCTGTCCGGATGACTAATCCATTCTGTCCTTTATTTACTTTGAAACCCGTTATGAATCCTGCCCGTACTATTGATGACGTAGCTCCTGTGTCGATTGTGAACACAGATTTCTTCTTATTTACATAACCCTCCAACAACAGACTACTTTGAACTCTCCGAAGTTGGGAAACTTTTTATTTCTCGGGGGTCACAACATTTCTTGGCCAGCGCAGCCCCCAAATTGCCAGCCATCTTTAGTTTTCCTGTAGCTCCTCAACCACAGCAGCATTTACCCTTTCTGGGCTGCGTTGACGACAGTTCCTCTTGATATGGCCCACTTTGCCACACCTATAACAACGGATGCTTCCATTCGGTCTCCCACTATTTTGTTGTTGGTCTTGTCTTTGCTGGGAGTTCGATTTTGTGAGTAGTTGGGTGATCATCTTGTGTATATCAGATATCAGATTTTGTGTTGTGTTGGCTGGCTTGTCTTCCTCCACACTCACAGCTCGTACTCTCTGATTTGATTGGGTGGTATCCTTATAGGCAGCCTCAATCTCCAGTGCATGTACTAAAGCCTCACTACTAAGCTTATGCCTGGCTAACTTAAGAATTCGCCTAACTTCCTGGTCCCTTACTCCATCAATAAATGTACCAACTGCTAACTGTTATTGAAATTCCATTGGTGCATCAGGATAGGCTAGATGGGCTAATCTTTCTACCGCAGCTTCGAACTCCTGGAGGCTTTCTCCACCTCGTTGTCTGCGTGATTTGAGCTGAGCCTGATATACTTGGGCGAGATGTTGGTCACCATATCTTAGTTCTAACGCTGCCTCCAAAATACTAAAGTTTTGTTGCTGTGCGGCAGGAATTGTTTGGAGCAGGTCTAATGCTTGGCCCCTTAGTGCTAATACCAATGCTGTTGCCTTTTCCTCATCGTTCCAGTTATTTGAACGTGCAGCTGCCTCAAATTGTCTCTTATAAGTTGACCATGAACTTTGACCGTCGAATGAAGGTGGTTGTAACCTAGCACCAGACGACAGTACCAATTGGCCTCCATTCTCTCTTAATTGTTGTTTCAACCGGGCTATCTCCCCTTCAACTTCACTGACTTTCCCTTTAACTTCAGTTATTTCTCCCTCAAACTTTCCTCTAACTTCACTGACTTCTCCTTTAACTTCCATGACTTCAGCCAGTACATCTTCTTTCAATTGTTCAGTTACCGAGAGCATGACTTGATGCTGTCCCTCCATAATTTGTCTCAATTCTTCCTGGCGTTTTATTTCCAGGCTTTCCATCATTTTTCTTAAGTCATCTTTTTCTTCCTGTCTTTTCTTTCTTGTTCTTCTTTTTCTTCCTGTCTTTTTCTTTCTTGAACTTCTATAATTTTCCTTTGTTCGTCTTTCTCTTCCTGCCGTCTTCTCTCTTGTTCTTCTTTTTCTTCTTGTCGTCTTCTCTCTTGTGCTTCTTTGTCTGCCCGTCGTCTTCTCTCTTGTTCTTCTTTGTCTTCCTGTCGTCTTCTCTCTTGTTCTTCTTTGTCTTCCTGTCGTTTTCTTTCTTGATCTTCCATAATTTTCCTCTGTTCTTGCATTTGTTGCACCAATGCTGCAAGTAAGTCTTGTGTTTGTTTCTCCGCCATGCTTCTTGTTGTTGGCATTAACTCACGACACGTAAATCAGTTCAAAATAAAGTTTATTACACTATAAAATCCGTAAAATGTTGATATCACGTCTATTTTAATAATGGAATGTTCCAGAAAAATCTTTAAGCAGCACTAGAAAGTCTTATTTAGAGTCTATACCTCTTTTGTGTTGACAAAATTCACTTAACTCCACTAATTGTCCAATGGAATGTTCGAGAGTTTTCACGAAATATCACTAATAAGTCTTGTTTTGAGTCTATAACACGTTTCCGTTAACACAGTTTACGTATCTCCTGTAGTTTCCAAATCGAACGTTCTAGAATTGTCACAAAAAGTCACTTATAGTCTTGTTTTTAAGTCTATAACACGTTTCCGTCGACACAGTTCACGTATCTGCTGTAGTTTCCAAATAGAATGTTCTAGAATTTTCCCGAAATTGCACTAGTAGTCCTTTTTCTCAGTCCACGACACGTTATAACTAGCGGCACTCGCGTATTTGCAGCTATTTCTAAATCGAATGTTCTAGAACTTCTCGAAAATCCACTTTAACGTCACTATTCAGTCCAGAAATAGTCCTCCAAACACTGTCCAGTAGCTTAATTCTCCGTGTTACCACTAATTTCTGAGAAGAACACTGTAGAACCTTTTCGAATATTCCAGAAATTTCTCTTCCAATCCACTTCCGACACCAAATTGTTACGTGTTTGCTATCCTCACAAACACCTCTACTCGTAGATTCGTTGATTGAAAGTCCAGGTAACACTTACTACTTTATTTACTAATTAACAATTAACAACAATAGATTAATTACTATCTGAACTATAATCACACTTGAACACTTATAAGTCTCTTTCTTATTGCTTCTTTACTCGTTCACGTTCAACTTAAGATTAAATCTCGGCCCACCGTGCGTCTTATTTATACATCCATTCTCCCGGTCTAGAGCACTCCAGAATATTCCCGGCCGTTCGTGTACAATTCCAGCCTAATCTAACCAGTCTGCACAGTCCAGTGGCGTAACATTATTATTATTATCATTATTAATAAAGGTAAATAATTTAATATATGTAAACATTACACAACACATAAGTTAAATTATTGTAAAAGTAAAATTATACATATAACATCAATTCAATCTATATCAAAACACAATTTACAAACGTCCAATTACTACCGATGCCTATGAAATAAAATAAACAATGAAAATTGAATTAACCGCTATCCAAACTTTGCACTTGTGCATATCTTCCTGCCTCTGCACCTATCATAAGCGCGCATTTTGTTCCCTATCCTGGCTAACGCTGCAAAGCTTATGTGAACAGACTTTAGATCGGTGCATTTTTGCCTCTGCCCCATTAATGCACGAGAGTGCGACATTATTATGTGTATGATAAAGATAATGCTTTTTACTCTTTGATTATGATATAAAGAATAAAGATAGATGCTTCCATAATCTGGAATCAGTGTTATAAAATTCACAAACTTAACTTTGAAAAACTCAACGAATTTCTAGTAAGTACCTTTGGTATAACGATGATGGAAGTTACCCAGCAAGAGGTATATCTCTTGCACTTGTACTCGTAGCCCATTTTATTTAAATATGACACATTAGTTAAATATGCCAAATTTACTTAAATACTCACCTATGTATGTATTCCATGTGTTTAAATGTCTGACTGTCCTGTATGTCTGTACATGATGATATTGATACATTTTGTACTAATAAGTATGAAATTAAACAAGTTTATATTGCATTTGGATTAAAACTACTATCATTTTATGTCTTTTAACAGATGATAGAAAAATTAATTTTAAGCAAAAAGTTTCATATGAAATGGGGTCTCAAGGACTTAGTTTCCGAGATATAGGGTGTTAAATTATCCAGAAAAAAAATGGAGAATTTTATATCTCCGAAAGTAGAAGAGATATGTTGACCAAACGTAGTGCACATTGTCAGTGTATAAACTACAACGATCATTCAAAATATCAGGCTTCTAAAGCGTCCAGTGGCGGAGATATGGGTAACTAATATAATAAATATGGTGAAAGTTGTCCCTGTACAATAATAAATCTGATAACATATCTCAATGCGTTTTTCAATTACAAAGGAAAAGTATCTCTTGGATTTTTTTCGTATATGGTACCGTTTCACCGCAAATTATCTTTTTTTATTTGTATATCGGCTCAATACTATTGTTGTACTTGAAAAATCAAGTACGCAATCAATGTCAATTATGACATTTGTCATCAAAATTTGTTAATTCGGTGTTGTGTTTAAATACATTCGATTTTGTCCCTTTTTTATTACTGGTGGGATTTATCTTTTACTTCAAGATGCCACAGATTTCTTTAAGAGAATATCACTATACGATATTCTTTTATAGCGAATCTCGGTGTACCCCGGTGAGACCGAGGCGTATATACGCATAACGATATCCAGCAAGGCAGCTACCTTCAGGAAATGTTTTCGGAAAGGCTGATAGGCGTTTGCTAGAAACTGGTTTCTTTCTTTTTTTTCCAGGGTAACATTAGTTGTTTTATTATTGTGTTTATGTACACCAAGTAAGAGGAAAGAATATTTAGTTTAAGGTAATCCATTTGAAAGCTAAGATTAATATTAGAAATTTTGTTAATATAATTATTTGGAATTTAGAATTCGCATTCACCCGGTAGTTAATACTAGGAAGAAAAGCGTTTGTTAAAAACAAGTCCATTTCTATTTTTAAAATAATTTACAATATGAGAAAGTCAGTAATTCAGTTTGAATAGTAATTCATGACCGTTTTGATTATTTTCTTTTTTGGAAACATAGTTTTAAATTATGCGAAAGCGATTCCCAGCCTCAAGATATTTTATAAACATTTGTTTATATTAGATAACGCAGGGAATTTGGTTAACCGTATTCCGCTGAATCGGCTTAAAGAATTTGTGCCCCTCCACATTAACCGCAAATTCTGGTACTCGCGCAGAGGGTCACGTGATACCTCGTGTCGTCCGTGGAAACAAAACTGCTAACAGAGTTTTAAAGAATCACTTCTCAAGTGAGAGTTCAAAGTGTGCAGTCGTACCAGTAAGCAGCTCCAGTGTCCGCCGTAACCAGGTAGTGGTAAGAACCGTTTTTACTGTTTTCTTTGCATTTATTGTTGATATTATTTTACCGTTTTATTTGCATGTATCGTTTATACTATTTTGCTGTGTTCTTTGCATTTACCGTATACCATTTTACCGTTTTGTTTGCATTTATCGTTTGTATCCTATTGCCTGCTAATCGGATTCGCTGGAGATATTCGGGAATCATTAAGTAAACCACGGGTTATCTATTCAGCAACGAGCATCGGGAATACTCGGCTATTAAAATTTGTAATAAGGACGGCTGGAGTTTGAAGAGGGGCTTCACTAGGACAACGCGAAGAGACACGACCGATAATTGGTAACCAAGTATGCTCGAGTGAAGGCCCCGATCCCTAGTGTTTTGAGAGGGACTTCACTCGCGAGGAGACATGAAAGGTAATTTGTAACAAAGTACGCCCGAGTAAAGGCCCCAATCCCTAGCGTTTGAAGAAGTACTTCACCAGGATAATGCGAAGAGACACGAAAGATAATTTGTGATATAGTACGCTCGACGTTGACGTGATAACCTCTATCCGTCGCTTGTATTTTAGCTGCCGTCTGTTAACGTCATATCAATTCACACATATCTCTGGCTTAATCAATTTCAGGGGCCTAGTCGGGAAAAAGCTTCGGATAGCTGTGTCACTCTCTAGAAAGTTTTTATACATGCGCCGCTGAATAATTTTGCTCTTGACTATACCTTCACTGGACGTTTTATTCACCGACTTCATTGAGGTGCGATTCCCGATAGAGGCAACACTTTCTTGCTCCATTTGTAGTGACAAAGATACTTATTTAGAAAATTCTTTTTAACCAAATGGTACGGAATAAAAGTTTGAAACTTGCTGAGCATAATTATGAAGATTCATTCTAGACGACATGTATGAATTTTACCTCGAATTTTACCGATTGATATCATAATTCAGGAGCTAATCACGTCCAAATTTCACTTATATTTACAGTATAAATTTTCCCTACATAAAGTGAAAATTAATTAAAATAGATATACATGTACCCTCTAGTACACTTTCAACTACTGATCCTCCAAATTTGGTGTAATTTGACCAAACCCTATGGAAGAAATAAATTTTGAAAAATTACCTTACAAACACTAATTCGATTAGTCCTCTTAAGGGACAGTTTGCATTTCCATCCGAGTTAATAAAACTATATCAATTGTGCTATGTAGGTAGATACCTCTCGCGAATATTCAGCTATAATTCTTTGATGGTTATATATGGTAAAGATCCCGATCCCTAGTGTTTGGAGAGGGTCTTCACCAGGAAAACGTAAGGCATACGTGAGTTCTCAGCAACTAAACCGTTGGGTGAGATCTGACGAAGTGTCCCGGAATCGAGTTAACGTGCGATCCAATTGGTCCTAAGAAAGGACGAAGAAGATAAATCTAACGATATAGCACATCCGCGACTAGTACGTATTCATCAACCACCTGTTCCTAGGTTGACATTCTACCGTAGTGCCACGCTAGTAAACCGTAATCACTTATGCCTGGACATTGCTGCACAAACCGCTTGCCATAATACTGTTAGTTGCTTGATGTAGATAACAGTAGTAATAGATACCGTAACTTAGCTAGTTTTGATTCACCATTTATTTGCTTGTGTACCTGCTTGTAGTAAACATTTAAAACATTCCCTGCTGACAATAATACCATAGAGTAGTTTCAGTAACTTAACTGTGCTTGATATACCTGATCATCGATTTTTATAGCCTCTTGTTTAGTTTATTTGGTTGCTTCTCGGTATCATAGATTACTATTTACGTTGTATAAATATACCTATTTCTTTTGTTGTGTATTTTAATTTTTTTTATTCTATGTATACATATATATATATATATATATATATATATATATATATATATATATATATATATATATATATATATATATATATATATATATATATTTGCTATTTTATTGCTATTTTTTTTATTTTACCAAATGAAAATCAATTTCACAATTTAAGTATGCTGAGCGCCAACCAAATTAATACATTAACTTGGATTTTATATTGAAATACTTTGAATATGAAATACTTATCTCAAAGAGCAGGTTCTAGGGCATTATTATTAAAATTGAGGCCAAGATTAATACCAAATGATCATATAATGTTTTTTTAACTTTTACAAATATTTAACAATCTGTCTCCTTAAGTTTAATAACGTTCTGACATTGATTTTAAATAGAGTTTATCACATACCAAGTTCCTTATAACACTTATGCACAAATCACATCAACTCCGTCTCCTTCGTTCACCCTTGAAATTTTCCTCTTCTCGTATTCTCCAAACTTTGATTATTTTCTTAAATTTAAATTCTCCCCATCTGACATTGATTTTGACATTTCACTTTCCAATATTCATTTCTTCATAAACCACAGATTTTCTACAGGTTTTCTAAAACAATAATCAAAAGCCGGAAACTAACCTTTTATTACTGAATACTAAATATTTTGATTTCCTTATCAATTTTACATTCAATAATTATTATTTTCAAACTTCTTCCAATTTTATTAAATATCTTCTGTTTGATTATTTACTCTGCTTTAGCTTCTTATACTGCACTTAATTTATAAACGCTATATTTCTTTCTTATACTTGTATTTCTTTTCGTTTTTATTTTTTCTTTCTCCACATCAAAAAAACTTCCCCTTCCCCTTCAAAATTCTATCTCTCAACAAACTTTTTTGTTTCTCCTAGTTACCCTGGATGACTAAATCAATTGTGCTATACTAGCTGAAATTTATATTTCATAGTTTCTAAACTGACTTCAAGTAGCTTATGATGATTGCATGCTTCCTCAAATTTATCACTTTCACTTTTATTTTAATTACAATGTTTTGTTAATTATCTGTACGGTATGTACTTCTATATTATAACAACATAACTTAAATTCTAATAACTATGTTCATCTGTACGGTATGTACTTCTATATTATAACAACATAACTTAACTTCTAATAACTATGTTCATTTAATATTTTTATATTTCTTGCCTCATGATTCTCAACACATTTTGTTATTTCTTTACTATAAAATATTTTATGGTTATATCAAACAACAATTTTCAAATTTGACCACAGTATTATTACTAAATTACATTTCATGATATTACTGCTCAAAGTAATTGCCAATTTAGCTAATTTCTTATTTGTCCCTATTAAACAACTTATTTTTAATGAACCAAGGATATTGTGACAATATATATATGTATATATATATATATATATATATATATATATATATATATATATATATATATATATATATATATATATATATATATATATATATATATATATATATATATATATATATATATATATATATATATATATATATATATATATATATATATATATATATATATATATATATATATATATATATATATATATATATATATATATATATATATATATATGTTAAATTCGTTTTCCGGGTATACTCCCGCGTAGGTGATAGGCCCCGAGAGGGACCGTGGTTGTCTGAACGACGTTTCGGCAGAATCTCATCTGCCATCTTCAGGTTCTAACAGATAACTGCTTACTGCGGCTTCTGGTAACTCGAACTATCACCTACGCGGGAGTATACCCGGAAAACGAATTTAACATTCACCACCCGCGAAAACCTGAAAAACAACATAATATATATGTATATATATATATATATATATATATATATATATATATATATATATATATATATATATATATATATAATGAGATTTACTGGCGGGATCATTACATTACAGTAAGAAAAGTTAAATTATTGGGTATGCCCGCATAGAATGTAGCTAACCGTGGACACGTGTTTCAACCATACGGTACTCATCAGCACGGTGAGAAAAAAGTTGAAAGGATGGGCTCAACTTGTTAGAAGACGCAAATGGAAACACCACTGACAGGTAGCCAGGGCACATTTGTGCACAGCCGTGCTGATGAGTACCGTAAGGTCGAAACACGTGTCCACGGTTAGTTATATATATGTATGTATATATACACATATATATATATATATATATATATATATATATATATATATATATATATATATATAAAGCCTTTTATTTTTTAAGAGAGACAATGCGAATACGAAATACGTAAATAGGGACCCACCCTTTAATCTTAAAGTAGTTGTTGAAAGTGTCCACCTTGTCTCTCTACGAATAACTGACACCTGCAGAACCAGTTTTCACGCACCCTTTGAAATATTCCTGATTGTTGGCAAACATTTCAAACTTAACATTTTATGCCGTAAATCATTTTCATCAATGATATTAGTTGCATAAAGTAAACTTTTAAAATGTCCCCAGAAGAAATTAATGGGGTTCAAATCAGGTGTGCGGGCAGGCTAGTTACGAGGATCATTTCTTCCTATCCACCTGTTTCCGAACGTATTATGTAAATATTCGACGACTATACGACTTGAATGCGCGGGTGCGCTGTCATGCAAATACCACAAATTTATGCGTGTTGCGTAGGGAACATCTAACACTTTCTGTAAATTATTTACAAGGAAATCTAAAATCAGTGCTGAGTATTTCGCTGAATTATACAATGTGGATTTTCGGCGCTCTCTTATGCGAGTTGTGAAAATTCCATAGTGCATTCTGAGTAAATGTCTCATCTGAAGATAGTATATTGTATATAAAATTGGGATAATCTTGCGCACAAGCAATAAACCACCGACAGAAATTTTCTCTAGGCAAAAAATCATCACGCAACAGTTGCTGAACCCTCTGAATATGGGATGTGCGTAACAATTGTTTTTTTAATATACTGTGGACTTTCCCAATAGAAACTCTGAAATGACGAATCTTCCTCTATAGCATGCAAAATTTGCTCTTCTGTTTCCGGTGCAATCCGTTGTCTTCTCCCGCGATTTGCACATTTGGAACCAATGTTGCCAGTTTCTAACAAACGCCTATCAGCCTCTCCGAAAACATTTCTTGAATCAAGATTCACCATAAATTAAAATCGTATCGTGGTATCCTCTTAAAGAAAACTGTGGCATCTTGAAGTGAAAGAGGAATGCCACCAGCAATAAAAAAGGGACAAAATCGAATGTATTTAAACACAACACCGAATTAACAAATTTTAATGACAAATATCATAATTATTGACATTGATTGCATACTTGATTTTTCAAGTACAAAAATAGTATTGAGCCAATATACAAATAAAAAAAGTTAATTTGCGGCGAAACGGTACCACATACGAAAAAAAATTCAATCCAATTCCTTTGCAATTGAAAAACGCATTGAGATTTATTATTGTACAGGGTGATACAACTTTCATCACCATATTTATTATATACACTGACAATGTGCACTAAGTTTGGTTAACATATCTCTTCTACTTTCGGAAATATAACATTTTCCGTTTTTTTTTCTGAATACTTTAACACCCTCTATCTCAGAAACTAAGCCCTCAAGACCCCATATTTACATGAAACTTTTTGCATAAAATTAATTGTTCTCTCCTCTGTTAAAAGGGATACCATTATACTGAATATCCTGTATATACACAAAATTAATATTAAATGATAGTAGTTTTAATCCAAATGCAATATAGACTGTAACGAAATTGCGTTATCTTGTTTAGTTTATTAATACTACAACCATAAAAAATACTATCTATCTGTAATTATCTCATTTTTTGTTATTAATTACCATTTTTTAATATTTCTAATGATTCCGTGAACCTCGAGTGAAATGAGTGTACACTCTTTTACTTCGTTGTGAACCTACCCTCAGCGCGTAAAATAGACTTTAGTAAACCGACGCGGACAAGCTACGGAGAGTGGGGATTTTGCCAAGAGTTCGATCGAACGGAAATCAATTGGGAAGAGAATGTCGCTTGATTGAAGTAAGTAAAAGTAAAACTGTTATCTTAGTTTTTCTCTGTAATCTTATGATAATTTGCCTATTTTTGATTAGATTTGATCTTTTGTTAAGGTTGTAGTGGCTTATGTAGACGTATTTCGGCAGAATTGCATGGATGTCAATTAATTAAATTAATTAGTTTTTGACGACTTCACATGGTGGAAATCCATGATTATTTAGGTTTCTAATGTTCTAACACTGATTTATATATCGAAATAAAGCATTAATAGCTTTATTAATTTTCCGTATTTCCTGCAATTGTGCAATTGACAGGTTTTGGTTAATATTTAACGACATGTGGTAATTGAGGTTACCTCTCAAATTTGTACCGAACTTTTTACTGCTGTACGTTTATGGTTTTTTGAGAAGTTTTCCTTGTGCAAGGACAAGAGTACAAGTTTTAAGCATTTACTAAGCAATTACTGGAGTAGAATCTGTTGGACGTGACGCACGTAGCCCTGCCAAATTTAAACAATTCTAAACCAGAGGACTGGATCTGTTGTGATTTGTACCAGATAAGTGAACTTGTTTTTATTCTTTTGTGTAATTTGAGACAATTCACTTTTCTGGGTACACAGTGGATTCACTCCATCAGCTGGTATCCCTTGGAACTTAAGCTGGTATCACGAATACCAGTTTTTTCAATTAAGAAACAAGTTTGGTTTTATGTTTTTCACCGATTATTAGTTGTTACAATTGTATTATGCTGCAGTAAACTTTTACTGAGCATTAGAGCTACATACTCGTACTACAACCTATACAATTTTTTTCTGTATTGAATATACTGGGAGTTCCTAGTAGTAAGATCAGTTTAAAGTAGTTTTTACCTTTGGCAAATTATTCAAGTTTTTGCTTTTCTGTATGCAACTCGGTTAGTTGCATGGTTCTGCTTTTGCTAAGTTTAGTTAATTTTTGTTTCGTCTGGACAGTTTATTTAATCACGAAACCACCCTGATAATCACTAATTATCGAAAGCTGAAGTTTTCCAGCTTTTACGTTGTCTAGCATTCAGCTTACAGTTTATTTACCTTGATTACTAATTAGAACTAGTTTTCATAAAGTTCAATTTTTCTATATTAGTCATTCAATTTTTCCCTTGTTTATTTTTTAATAGTTACATACTTCATTTTTTTTATCTAGCAGTGACTAGATTCTTTTTGATGAATTTTACGACTATTTTGGAAATTCAGGTTCAATATTAACTTTTAATAACAATTTGTTTTTGTTGGTTAATTTAATTAATCAAATTATTAATCCTGAGTTATTAACTTAAGGAAATTAAGAATAATTTTTTAGAGTATTAAACTCTACTAATTATATTTGTTTTGTGGGCCTAATTTAAATTAATTTCTGTAATTTTTAGAACCTTTAACTTTTCCTCGCTTTGCAATAGGTTCACTATTGTAGTAAATCATTAACAGTTAGTATATTTTTTATTCAGAAACTTTTAGTCACATTTTGCAAAGATCTTAAAATTGTACGTTATTTCACTTGTTAATTGAATTTGTAAATTCCCTTTTTATGTAAATACCCTGGACCGATCATCTGTACTGAGGATCAAGGGATACGCTGCAGTTTGTTGGGACTAGATATACCTGTGGTCTGAAAATATTATTGGGACTAGATATACCTGGTGATTTCTGGAAATAAATAAGGATTAGGAGAGTATAACATCGTTTGGGTCTGAGAAATCCTCAACACGACCTCTAACCTAGAGACAGAACATCATCTCCTCGAGTACTCGAAGGTCTATCTTCCCAGGATAACTATTAAAGGGACATCACCCAATTCTAGCTACCTCCAAGCACGTAAGCCCTTGTTTGTTGTAATCATCGTGGTCAGAAGACAAATAATTGTAAACCAGTGCTCATTTTTTATTTTTTTTTTCTCTTCACTCTTTGTTAGAACTTTGAAACTTATTTCCATTTTAGATTACTTTTTTTGTTGTAAAATATATAATCATTTGTTTTTGTAATAGTAAAATTTTGAAGTTATTACAGTTGTTGAATTTTAAGTGTTTGTTTGATTCTTTGGCTCCTGTACAGTATATACAAGAATATTAATTTTTTCCTCTATCTATTTAGCTTTAGCATATATTTTTTAAAAGTTAATTTTTGATATTTTTTACATAAAAATATCTGGCGCCCCCAGTAAATTGTTGGTGACACCCTAACTCAATTTTATCTCAGATTTCCACCTACGAATTCACGATCCGCTCTCCTGAGGTGCTGGAACTACATATAACCGATATTTTTCACAAGGTCAATATGTGTGGAAGAGTCGTTATGTTTGGTAATGGTAATGGTGGGGCAGGCTGACGCCTCGCAAGTAGGCTACAGACGGGCCCTTTTTACCAACCCCCAGCTGTCCCCTCAGTCATGTGCTTCTCTTGCCCCCCTCATCGAATCTTTCCGACCTTCTGATAAAGGTCAGGATGTCACTCATTGCGAGGGAGCTCATCTCCTCCCTTAGAAGCGCCTCAGAACCGAAGATACTGTGTCTCAGGCGCCCAAACGCTTCACATTGTCCCAGGAAGTGGTAAGATGTCTCTTCATCACTCCCGCATTTTGGACATGTAGGGTCTTCCTCAATACCTATCAATGATAGATGCCTCCTAAGTCTGCAGTGGCCTGTCAGAAGACCGATTAAGAGATTCAGAGTTTTACGACTCCGTCCCAGCAACCAAGCCGATCTCGATTTGTTCGGCCCCGTCACAAAATCTCGGGTTTGCCTGCAGGCCCTGTTGGTCCTCCAGTGCGTCCTCAGTGTCTCGTGGGCCCACTCATTGAGGGCCGTTGTGACTTGCCTTCTTGAAATATCTAACATAGGCTCAGGCCCGTGACAGGGTTCCTCGGGTCCGAGTCTAGCCAATTCATCGGCCTTCTCGTTGCCTGGAACTCCCATATGTCCCGGGACCCATACCAGTCTCACTTGTTTATGCCTGGCCAGCTCTTCTAGGGCATCCCCACACGAGAGCTGATCTCGTCCTGGGGGAGCACACCGCCTTTAGAGCAGCCTGGCTGTCGGAGCAGATGTATATTATCTGTTCCGCCCCATTCCTAAGCTCAGCCCTACCTGCCACTGCTAGGATGGTGTAAACCTCTGCCTGGTCGTTATGTTTAATTTCATCCTTATTAGTACAAAATATATCAATATCATCCTGTACAGACATATAATTTAAACACATGGAATATATAAGAGAGTATTTAAGTAAATTTGTATGTGGCATATTTAAATAAAATGGGTTACGAGTATGAGTGTGCATGATAGCAACATGTAATTTAAAATACTTATTTAAATTAGGACAGTCAATCTAGTTTTTTTAGGATTTTATATAAAAACATAACTGAAAAATAACACTGAGGTAGTTTTCCACGGAACACCAAAACACTATATACTGCACTCGACGCGCGTTTCGCCAACCAAGTTGGCATCATCTGGAGATGATTAAAAGTCATCTTCTGATGATGCCAACTTAGTTGGTGAAACGCGCGTCGAGTGCAGTATATAATGTTTTGGTGTTTCGTGGAAAACTACGTCAGTGTTATATTTGCGTCAAAGGTTCCAACCCATTCCAGAACTGAAAAATACTTTCGACGAGATTCAAAATCGTTTGTTTGAAACCTGTTTAATAATTCAAGTTGAGATGTACCTCTTGCTGGGTAAGTTTCATCATTCATATACCAAAGGTACTTACTAAAAACTCGTTGAGTTTTTTCAATGTTGAGTTTGTGAATTTCATAACACGGATCCCAGATTATGGAAGCATAATCTAATTTGGACCTGCCAAATACGTTAAAGACTAATATTAAAATACTATTGTCTGCAGATTCTTTACAGTTCTTTATTTAGAGTGAAATGAAAAATAACAACGCTGAAAATTTTTTGCTAATTATTATTTACTAACTTTTAAAAAACTTATCACAGATAAGTATAACATATATCTTTTTAAACAAGTATTGTCCCGGCTATTTGCCAAAACGCTGAAACTTGGATTACAAAAAAGATAATATGCACATTATGTTCAGTGTGACTCACTCAATAATGTTATTTTTAATTCCAACCACTTTGTTCAGTAAAGCCAAAAATAAATAAAACAACAGGTACTCACCAGTTGAACCATTACTTTAAAAACTTTAAAACATCCACCGACACGTGTTTCTGCTTTTAGCGTTATCAAGATGACTCATTGAAAGAATTCAAAGCAACTAACTTGGTAAACCCTAATGTAATAAACATTAATTCCCCGTAGGTTAGAATAATTTAAAAACAAATTAGGTATCCTCTTCTTGGTAAAAGTTTAAAATATAGTTCTTTATTTTAAAGCCCAAGTTTCTATAGGAAGTCTCTATATCATTTATATGGTATATGAAAGTTAAGTTACTATCAAAAATGACGCCAAGGTCTTTAAATTAATTGCATTTACTTAACTGACTACATAATTAAATTCAACCAGATTCATTTTTCTCGACAACAACATTGATCAAGTCTGTCGAAGAATTTTGGGAAATAAGTATAGATAACATCAATCTGGTCATTACAGTCCAGTATCTCTGCTATAAATTGAGTTATGCATGTTAAATTCGCAGTTGTGGATCTGCCAGATAAAAACATGCTGGTTAATGGAAATTTGGGATTTGACGTGAAAAAAATAATATATTATAAATTACAGTCTCAAATAATTTACTGGTTACATAGAATTATAATAGGCCTGTAGTTTCCTATAGTGAATTTGTCTTCTTTTTTTGTAAATGGGACATATTTTAGCTTCTTTTTCATAACTCAGGGAAGGTTCCAGTTTGAAGCAACATGAAACAAATTGAAAATAATTGACAAAGGTAATGCGAATAAAATAGCACAATCCTTCAAAAAGAAATTCGGGTATTCCATCCGGACCAGTAGTTCATTTCGGTTTGACTTTTTTGAGTTAAAACATCTTCCTCGTAAATTTTGGGAAAAGGAAGTTGTGGAAAGTTAATATTTGTGTAAGTGTCGGCTATATTAAAAATGAAGATGATAGGTTTCATAATTATAGGTTTCATAATTAGCACCTATGGTTGTGGTCCTGGTGAGAAGTCGACATCAAAATTATTATAAAATTGTTAATAACTTTGTAAGACAATTTAGCACCTCCGTTTTTTACATATTCGGAGAGTTCTAAATGATGGATAGGTTTTGCAATTAGCATCCATTCATATGGTGACAAGTTCACAGACCTGTGATTATGACAATTTTATTTTACTCGTACCTCAAAGAAGCCGATGTTTTTCATGTTGTAAATAAGTTTGAAATAAACTATAATTGATATGCTGCGATGGAACAATATTAACACTAATAATTATTATTTTTACTAAATTACATTATTTTCTTTAGGTGTCATCGCAGTAGGAATTTTTGCTGAAAATCCTTTCCCATTAGATACCACAAGTGGTCGAAGCGGTTTAATAAAAGGTAAATTATATTATTTGTTAATAAAATCATATTAATTTTAAACTTTTTAATAATTATTATCCTTTATTTTAATAATAATTTAAATTAACGAGTACCTGTGTTTCACCTAATTATGGAAAGATTTTACGGGCCCTTTTTTTACCACATTCTTGCTATAATATGTAACCTATTATGAGCAACATAATATTTAGAGTATTTATTACACACATGACCAACGCATTTTTTTCAATTAAGAGGTCGATATTTAAACACGTAACTTTAATTATTCATTGTTTTATGAATCAATTTTATCAACGGACTGCTGTTTAAATAATTTGCATGCATTGTATGGAAGAAATTGCATAGGTAGTATAAGACTTATTCTAGTACATTGTTAATTTATTCATTGAAAAATATTTTGATATTGCATTAGTATTTGTTTTAGCTAAAGAATCATATTTTCTAAACATTTACAATAGGCTTACATATATCGTCATCATACTCAGTATGAAAATGTCAATATATTATTCCACATTAAAATAAAGTAAAAGCAAGAAAGGGTACAGAACACTACGCTGAGACACACCTACTTCTACAAATTGTTCATCTGATCCTTTCACCCATGTAGATGTTGAGGTAGCTAAAAAAGATTTTAACAATTTGGCATATTTCCACACTGATCACAAGTATCGATTTTATGAAGGAGGTGTCCATGATTTACTCAGTCAAACGCATTAGACGAGTCAATAAATATTGCCATCACTCTATTTTCTTAATCAAGATACTATGTTTATAATTTATAAATCACATATGATCATAAATCATATTTAATATAGCACATAATGCTGTTGTCATAGACTTTTTATGTCTAAAGCCATGTTGATTTTGTGATAAAACCATGTTTGCTTAAAATGTAATTTTATTAGCGATAATTTTTTCAAACATTTTTAAAAACAGAGCAGTGATTTGCGTGGTAGTTGTCCATAGATGATTCAGTATCACCTTCTTCAAATAAACATATAATTTTGGAAAATTTAAGTGATTTCGGAAAAATACGGTCTTTTAAGAATAGGCTAATTAAATAACAAAGTGGTTTAGTTCTTTGTTTAATAATAAATGAAGGAAAGTTGACCACACCAAATGCATAAGTATTTTTTAAAATTTTTTATTACATTTTTAACTTCTTTCTCTGACACTGAACTTAGATATACTACATTATTTCAAACAGGGGCTGCTCCAGGCGGTGAGTATACTGCGCGACCACCCATGGCGCCAATATTTTAGGCGTGAAATTTTTGGTGGAGCGACAAATATATCTTGAACATCGCGATGGAATCAGAGACAAAACAAATCAAGCTAGCGATGTCAAAATCAGGGCGGCAGCCCCTAGTTGGCAATGTTTTGGCGCAACTGTACCAAATTTGATACTTTTCCATTGGTTTTAGTCAAAAGTACCACTTAATAAATTAGCCAGGTTTTGATAAGTACTATTTTAACATATTACAATAAACTTTAGTGAGATAGATTAGATTTTCATTTTACATTTTTTTTTGTTATGGTTACAAACGGTTTCTCTCAAATACTCAGTTTAGGCAATTACATATTTATTTCTGCTATTAAGATATTTTAGTGACTTTATTCTACTAGTCTTTAGTTAGTATTATTACGTTAATTGACTGAGAATTCCAAAATGTGCTCAGAGATGTCGTTACAAGTAGTAAAACTTAAATTAAATAGCTAGTGTAGTCTGGACTAGAATAATGATCTAGAATACTTCGAGAAGGATCAAACATTTTCAAGAAAGTTCTAGACTGTGCATAGATGGACATATAAGGATCTCAGTACAGCATTGGAATTGTGCTAGTAAAGAAGGAATAAGTTAGTGACTACAGTAATGATTACTAAGTGTTTAACTGAGGTTATAGCTAAGTCGTTCATTAAGTTATTTGTGTATAATTATTTATGCGCAAAGGGTTGGGGTTATTTAGAATGGGGACCGTCATTCGCATAACATTGGTACACTATTGCAAAAAGTAACTTTCAGAAAATTGTTGTATTCTGTAGTTCAGTGTTTTGTGAATTGTGGTGCAATAAATTTTGCCGCTTAGCGCATATCTGTGCATTGTAACCGGTAAAATTATAAAGTGTATAACAAATAAAAAAAATTTACATTTAAAATTAATCAGTATAGGTATATTAAATATTCAGAGGAATTAATATAAAGAGTGATCAGTGTGTAACTCTATTCCCTGCAAGATTTCATTTCTGAGCTAGTAAAAAATGCGTACACGGAGGTTATAAGTGTTTTTTTTTCAATAAATCCGAGTATGGAACAGAGAAACAATTGAATATCAACTAAAGCCGATCGTAAAACTAAAACTGACCTGAAAACAAATTTTGTTATTAATCGCTTATAAGTAGGTATAAGAAGACTAATTAAGAATAATTCAAAACATAATACAATAATTTCTTCTTCCCAATTCCGGTTTAGTTGGAAATTACGAAACACATATCTTTACCGAAAATAAATAAACATTTTCAGATTTAGACAGCCTTAAAAAAATTTTTAGACTTCAGGTGTTTGATCTGATTTAGCCTAATAGATATCGCCTGTGCAACTTCGGCTTTGGATTCGGAGGTTGTCAAATTTCTGTGGTGTTTATTTTATTTATTTCATATTTTAAAAAATTCTAAAACCAGGATCATAAGAAAACCTCGTAGGAAACTGATTATTTAAACACAAAAACAATTTAATAAATAAAAACAGCTGAGGATTGGTATATACAGTGTGGTCCATAATTAAGCACCTTCCTTCAAGGGGTGATAGAACTAGGAAAAATAAGTTGAGTTTTGTATATAAACATGTGCCATAAATCAGTTTATAAAGGAGCCAATAAATTCGAAACTTCGTAAGTTGCAAAAATTAAATTTGGATCAATTATGAATTATATAACTTTACATATTTTGTCAAATGTTTATCTAAATATCATGATTTATTGGAGTAGTTACAGAGATAGTGAGAGATAAATTCTGCCATATTTTTGTTGCCTTTTTTTAGACATTTAACACGGAAAATGGCGCCAATACTAAAAACTGCATAAAAAAGTGCTCTTAAATTTCGATAGGAACAATCATTTTGGAGATTTGTATTTTTATAATTGCAATAGAGGATAGGTATACAATAATGGATACCTCTACAAATCATTCCACACTATTTTCAACTATTCTTTTGTACAGCAATTTAAAATATCGCTTGGTAATTTTTTTATTTACAATTAATTAATATTATTTTAAATTTGTCATAGGTTTAAAAGATGATCAATAATAGAAAAATAAGTTGGTTATTTATAAACTTTTGCCAAGGAATTTGGCGTTATTTGCTAATAAATTTGAAACATCATCAGGTTTAATAAGTAAAGTTTTTCAATTAATTTATTACTCGAGTACAATACAAGTATGAATACAAGTTGAAATATATCCTTTCCAATATTTCCTGGATTTTCCCTGCATTCGCCCAACATTAAATGATTAATCACTAAATTATTATACCATTTTAAAAATATAACAATTTCAGCAATATTTCACATAAAATATATAACACAAAGACAATTGCTGAAAAAACTGACAAATTTGCTAAACAGACCTAAAGTTGTTTTCTATCCATAGTTTTAAGTATTAGAGCTAAAGTTGTTTTCTATCCATAGTTTTAAGTGTTATATTAGGGTATGGACTACATTACGATATTTAAATACAGATAACTCCAAAACGACAACTCTTCTCAAAATTTAGTAAGAGCACCTTTTTTATGTAGTTTTTAACATTGGCCCTTATTTCCGTTTTAAATGTCTAAAAAAAAAATGAGACAAAACATTATAGGGAAAATTCACCCTCATCCCCTCTATAACTACCCAACAAACTACTATATTTAGATAAAAAAGTTGACAAAATATATAACATTGTGAAATTAATAAATGCTCAAATTTAATTTTTGAACAAGACTTTTCGAATTTATTGGCAAATAACTAGGTTCTACTTATCCCTTTTAAAGGGTTGTGGCTCCCTTATGAGCATGTTTAAGGCAAATGTTTATATACAAAACTCAACTTATTTTTCTAGTTTTATCACCCCCTTGAAGCACTTACTTAATTATGGAATACGCTGTATATAAAAAAAATTAAATGCCGTTTTTTCATGCTTGGTTATAAAAATGACTAAAACTGTGTAGTTGCGTATTTATATATATATATATATATATATATATATATATATATATATATATATATATATATATATATATATATATATATATATATATATATATATATATATCAGCTTATTTTTTATTAATGAGGATGCGGTCCAAATTTTGTTGGGTTAATAAAGAATACTACTTTGCCAAGCTTTCGAAAATATTTTATTTTCTTTCTCAAGACTACAAAAGAAGATAAAAAGGGTTCATAGTTACAAAAAATTATAAAAAAACATTTTTTTACCTTATGCCAGTAAGTTGAGGTTATAAGTTAAAACTAACATCACGTTACACATTAAAATTTCACTATGCAATGTTGACATCTACTTTATGTTATTTAATACATTTTAATTGCTGCATAATGACCAAGTTAATCGAATAATCAGTATGGGGATTCAACCCCATAGTGGATGTGCTCCACTACTCTAGTACATGTCAACTGATAATTGGTTCAAATGCAAATTACTCTACACCACAAGTATTTCATACCAACTCACCAAACAATCCAACCAAAATATAACTAAAAACCGCGGGCATTTTCAAAATCCTACAATTTATGAGAAATTTGAATTTAATCAAATTTTCCTTCAGACAGGTGTGCTTGAACTCGGTGGCGTCCAGTCACGTGGCTAGAAAACCTCCTATATTGTCACTAAGTTATCTAGTTCCTGAGAATACTCCCCCGAATAGAAACAACCCTCTATCTGATTTAGTTTGTGAATTTGCCATGTAAACTTGGCCAGTTTTTTTCCCTTAGGATCGGTGCTACGGTCTTCGAATCGAACGTATTGTAAAGGACCACCCCCATTGATTGTCACAGGATTAATTCCCAGCAATACGTTGAAACCAAGACTGAAGCAACGAACCGAAATGGAAAAAAACTGTCCGTAACACTTTATTTATTTAACTAAATATTTTTTAATTTTTAAGCGATTGCAGTCATGTTACAGGTAATAAAAGAAAAACTCTTTTTTCTGTTCAAGCTTTCGAAACTTTTATTGTTTTTCATCAGGAACTCTACAATAAATTAATTAATTACTAATTATGGAAAAAGTGAAAAGTACTTACAAATATTAAAGTTAAATTTATTCATTGAAAACTACAAACATTTCTTACAAATTATAGAAAAAAACACTAATAATTATTTGTATTTTACTACACTACTTTAAAATTAACAATTATAAACTTCCATATTAATTCTTAAATTATAATAACATGTATATTTTTATATAAAAAAACAAAAAGAATTTGATATAAAAACTTTTATACTTATAAAAATAACATTATTATATTCTAAAATTTCAATAAAATCCTTATATCATTTAATTTTTATTTTATAATTATATTACAAAAAATTATTTTTTTCTATAATTTTCAAGAAATTTTTAATTAACTTTTAACCACTTTCAATACTTTTCACTTTTTTCCATAATGGAAACAATAGTTTCGGTTTCCTGTCCTCATCCCCTAATAATTCCCTTTTTTTTTTATATATATATATATAATATATTTTTTTTTTTTTTTTTTTTTTTTTTATACAATATATATATATATATATATATATATATATATATATATATATATATATATATATATAATATATATATATATATATATATATATATATATATATACCACGTCGCGAAAGACGCGAAAAAGTCTTATGACCTGATTCGATCCGGCGCGTCGTACGCGTATCTCACCCCTATACTTTTTTGTAGGCCCGGTCATTATCTTGGCCCATTTAGGGGTCGCGACCCCCTCGTCTCTATTCGGGGGATGTAGGTACCCCCTCCACGCACGCCAATGGTGGGGGGTGGGTCGAGATGGATGTTTTTTCATCTCGTGTCGCCCCTCATGGCCATCCCCGGGGTCAACGCGGAGCTCGGAGGCTCGGTTTAGGCTACTCTTGTTGCACATTGGGCGGCAAGGGGGGGGAAATTTTCCGGGGCTTATATCTCGGCGACGGGAAGAGCTATCGAGACGATCTCCACGCGTTATCCTGTCTCCTTATAACATGTGTGTGACAGGATAACACTGTCATCCTCGATTGGTACAGAAAACCATCCAGCTCTGGGAGATATATGAATTACATATCTCACCACAATGAGAAAATGAAAATCAACCTAGTGCTGGCGTTAAAAAATAGAATTAAAAAAATTTCACACCCCTCCCTGGTAGAAAAGAATTTGAAAATCTTGTACAATTTACTGTTAGACAATTCGTACCCACCAAAACTGTTGAAGAAGTTACTTTTTAACACACTACATGTAAGTAGTAACAACAATAATAGTAACAATAATATTGACGAACATATTACAGTGAGATATGGGTCCTTACCATACATCAAAGATTTAACTTCGAAAATTATCAATATTTTCACACATGAACCATCTATAAAAATTGCCCAAAAAACAGCAAAACCACTTAGCACTATTTATACTAAAGTGAAGCACAAAGATGATGCTCTGAAAAAATCGAATGTTGTATATAGTATTCCTTGTCACAACTGCGAAATGAAATACATAGGTCAAACGTCACAGTCGCTCCAATCACGTATTACATTGCATAAAAGTGATTGTAGAAACGGCAAACTCTCGTGTGCACTAGCAGACCACTCAATTGCTACTGGACATAAGATAAATTTTAACCAACCAAAAATCTTAAATGTAGAAACGAATTTGAAAAAAAGACTTTTCCTTGAAATGGTAGAAATTAACAAGGAAAATAATCCAATGAATAGGAGAACCGATATAGATAGTTTAAGTAGTATTTATTCATATTTGCTTCACATCAACCGTTAAACCACATTTTCAAATTAGGTTTTGCCATCTTGGGATGTTTGTCCCTAGTGGGTCTGTTGTCAGGGATGAATTTCGACGTCATCCTTGATTGTATTTCCACTTGAGGACTTGGGTCCCAAGATGACAAAACAAAGAGTGTAAAAACAATCCATAGGTTCAAATCAGGTTCCATCAATGTGGGACGTTTGCTCCTGGTAGGTTTGTTGTCTGGGATGAACTCAGTGACATAAAATAGGGGGATCATCCTTGACTGTACTCCTGTCTGGAGACTTGGGTTCCACAATGATGAAACGAATAGGGGAGGGAGAACAAAAAAATGGTTAATCATTTAATTTTGACAATTTACTAATAAATTTAAAACATTTTTTTAATTTTTGTTAACTTAGGGTGGTGCAGTGGAGTGTTACTCTTAGTGGAGGATCAGTGACAATTCACTACTCAGGGTGGAATTCCTACTGTAATCCAACCTTGCCTCTTAGAGGCAATTGTGATACTTTTTCGGAACGGTTTCCACAGAAAAAAATATAGTATATTTCTCTTCTTGGTCTTAACTCAATTTATCAATTAAAAACTGAATAAAAAATATGGATAGGTTTCGCTGAATCCGGTGTTGCTGTCCTTACCACTCGACGTGATGTTGGAAATTAACCTTGTGACAATCATTGGGGGTGTAATTCCAACAGGACGTTTGGTCAGGAGCAGTGATACCGAGCTCAGAGAAAACTAACCTAACGAACAACAAAATGAGGAAGAAAATTCTATTTTACATTCTTTTAACTAGACACAGAGGGAAGAGGAAGTGTAATATATTGTGTTTCTGTGTTTGAAAGAAAACAAAAGGTGAAAGACACGTTGAGGGGAGTAAGCAAGGGGCAAAAAAGACCCAGTGACAAATATATATATATATATATATATATATATATATATATATATATATATATATATATATATATATATATATATATATATATATATATATATATATATATATATATATATATATATATATATATATATATATATATATAATATATATATATTGTTGTTTTTCAGGTTTTCGCGGGTGGTGAATGTTAAATTCGTTTTCCGGGTATACTCCCGCGTAGGTGATAGGCCCCGAGAGGGACCGTGGTTGTCTGAACGACGTTTCGGCAGAATCTCATCTGCCATCTTCGGGTTCCAACCGATAACTGCTCACTGCGGCTTCTGGTTACTCGAACTGAAAATCTTCAGTTCGAGTAACCAGAAGCCGCAGTGAGCAGTTATCGGTTGGAACCCGAAGATGGCAGATGAGATTCTGCCGAAACGTCGTTCAGACAACCACGGTCCCTCTCGGGGCCTATCACCTACGCGGGAGTATACCCGGAAAACGAATTTAACATATATATATATATATATATATATATATATATATATATATATATATATATATATATAGCGCGTATCGGCGGTAGACCATTGGTTAGACTTAAAAGGTTAGATAGTACTTGTTATATCCCGCCAATGGGCAACAGCACGTTTTTGAAAATTTTTCTGGCTGCGCCGCCGAATTTTTTTACGTAAAAAGGGTGCTTTTGCGCACATTTTGCCCTTATAAAGTTACATGGTTTGTCCACCCGTTTTCGCGGGGGTGGGGGGTGAATTTTGAAATAATCGTTTTTTCGAAAAAAGTGGTCGCCCCGAGTACCGTATGGGACGACTAGACGAGTACAACGCGTTAAATTCGCTTTCCGGGTATACTCCCGCGTGGGTGATAGGCCCCGAGAGGGACCGTGGTTGTCTGAACGACGTTTCGGCAGAATCTCATCTGCCATCTTCAGGTTCTAACCGATAACTGCTTACTACGGCTTCTGGTTACCCGAACTGAAATGACGTTTTCTGGATCTGGCAGTTCTTTATATACTCTACCTATGTTACGCTCTGTTGCTCTCGACTCACTCTGGGCGTCATGGTCTGCTGCACCCATCTCCTGATTTCGAGCGCGGCTTCGTGTAATCGGTCCTGTTCGGGCGCGCATGCGTGTTTCTGTGCTTATTTCACGGTCTGTTGCACCCATCTCCTGATTTCGAGGGCGACTCCGTGTACTTGGTCCTATTAGATTAGCTCTGGTTGGTTCCTCTTCGTGTGTTCGTTGCGTTATGTTTCTTGCTTCCTCATGGATAGTAGCATGTAATATTAGAGCAGGTTTCCATGTGGTAGGTAGTCTTTGGGTGTCATCTCGTGTATTTAGATTGTGTGGTCTTTTCTCTATTTCTATGGCCTCCCTGATGATTCTTGACTTGTAATGCTCGATATTGGCTAGTGTTTTTGTTTTGTCGAAATCAATCCTATGTCCTGTAGTTTTGACATGTTGAGCTAAAGATGATGTTCTCTCGTCTTTTCTAACAGCGTTTATGTGTTCTTCGCGTCTTGCACTTATTTTTCTGTTGGTCTGTCCTATGTATGATTTGTTGCAATCTTGGCAAGGTATTTCATATACCCCTTGACTTTCTAGAGCAATTTTGGTCTTTGGATTTCGAAGAATGGTACTGATTTTCTTGTCAGTCTTAAAAGTTGTTTCTATTTTATGTTTACGTAGAAGTTTGCTTATTTTATCCGTTGTTCCTTTTATATATGGCAGATAGGCTTTTGCTATGGGTTGTTCGGAGTCCTCTTGATTTCTCGGCCGAGATGGTTTTGACAACTTCTGTATTCTTTGTTGTGTGAACCCATTCTTTCGCAGCGCTTTGTGAAGAGTTGACATTTCTTCTTTGAGGTTGTCTGCATCTGCTAGTCTCTGCGAGCGTGTGACTAATGTCTTTACTACTGAGTTTAGTTGTGCTGGATGGTGGTGTGACTGTGCATTTAGGTATCTGTCAGTGTGAGTGGCTTTTCTATAAACTGTGTGGCCTAGACTTCCGTCCTGCTTCTTCTTGACCAGTACGTCGAGAAATGGTAGCTGACTGTCAGTCTCTACCTCCATGGTGAACTTAATTTTGTCGTGTATACTATTCAGATGTTCTAAGAAGTTAGTGAGATTCTCTCTTCCATGAGTCCAAATCACAAATGTGTCGTCGACGTACCTTAGCCATAGGCTTGGTTTTAATGGTGCAGATTGTAGTGCTCGAGTTTCTAAATCCTCCATAAAGAGATTGGCAATAACTGGAGATAGGGGCGAGCCCATCGGGGCTCCTTCGGTTTGTCTGTAGCGTTGCTCATTGTATGTAAAATAGGTATTATTTAAGCAATGTTGAGTTAGTCTAAGAATATGATCTGCTGGATGATATTTTCGCTTGATAATGTCGAGTGACTCCTCTACGGGTACGTTGGTGAACAAGGATATGACATCGAAGCTCACTAGAAGATGTTCCGCTTGGACGGTCTGATTTCTTAATAACTCAATGAAATGGTCTGCATTTTTCACGTAGGATTTAACTTCCTCGGCAAACGGTTGTAGTTGTCTGGCTAAGTGTCTTGCTAACTGCTGTGTGGGTGACCCTATTGAGCTAACAATTGGTCTTAGAGGAGCTCCTTCTTTGTGAATCTTTGGTAGACCATAAAATTTGGGACATCTTGAAGACTTCTCTCGCGGGATGATCTGGTTCTGTGTCTCTTTGTCGATTGGACTGGCTTTGATTTTGGCTTTTGTCGTCTTCTCCAGGTAAGTAGTAGGATCTGTGGTAATAAGCTGATATGCAGTGTCTCCTAGTAGACTTTCTATTTTTGTATGATAATCGTCGCTGTTCATCACTACTGTTGCGTTTCCTTTGTCTGCGGGTAAGATTATGATGTCCTCATTTTGTCGTAAGGTCTTCAGTGCTTCTAATTCTTCGTGTTGTAGATTCCTCTTTGGTATACGGGCTGTTCTTAATATACGTGACGTGTCCTGGCGTATAGTTTCCGCTATGTTTGTATCTAAATTGCCAATGGCCGATTCTACACCACAGATTATGTCTTCTACCTGTAGACGTGCTGGTGCTATCGCGAAGTTAAATCCCTTGGCTAATACATTCAACGAGGCCTCATTGAAATGGTAACTGGACACATTGTGAACTACTCTTGTAGGTTCTAATTGTTCGGATTTCTTGATGGGCTTTTGTTGGAGTTGAAGGCGGTTAAATTTATTCTTTAACCTCTCTGTAGTTAAATCATTATCTCTTTCTTCCCTGAAATGTGCAAGTTGGTCAATAATGGTCCATAATGTCGGGTCGATAGTTCTGCTTAAATAAAGATGCTGGTCTAGTAACTGTGTATTGATGTTGTCTAATGTCCGTCTAGTGTCGTGGATTGATTTTCTCATCAGGGTTAGGCTAGTTTTTCGGAGAATTCTTTTTGTGTGTTGATCCTTTCTGTGGAACGTCAATTTCATGCATTTAGGAATGATATTTTCATCCCGGCAGCGTTGCAGAAATGCGAGATTGCAAAGAAGTTTCCTTCTTTTTGATAATAATTTCTCGAAGTTTCTTGTCTGATGAAATGTCTTCTCCCCGTAGAGACATATTATGTTGTTTTTCAGGTTTTCGCGGGTGGTGAATGTTAAATTCGCTTTCCGGGTATACTCCCGCGTGGGTGATAGGCCCCGAGAGGGACCGTGGTTGTCTGAACGACGTTTCGGCAGAATCTCATCTGCCATCTTCAGGTTCTAACCGATAACTGCTTACTGCGGCTTCTGGTTACCCGAACTGAAATGACGTTTTCTGGATCTGGCAGTTCTTTATATACTCTACCTATGTTACGCTCTGTTGCTCTCGACTCACTCTGGGCGTCATGGTCTGCTGCACCCATCTCCTGATTTCGAGCGCGGCTTCGTGTAATCGGTCCTGTTCGGGCGCGCATGCGTGTTTCTGTGCTTATTTCACGGTCTGTTGCACCCATCTCCTGATTTCGAGGGCGACTCCGTGTACTTGGTCCTATTAGATTAGCTCTGGTTGGTTCCTCTTCGTGTGTTCGTTGCGTTATGTTTCTTGCTTCCTCATGGATAGTAGCATGTAATATTAGAGCAGGTTTCCATGTGGTAGGTAGTCTTTGGGTGTCATCTCGTGTATTTAGATTGTGTGGTCTTTTCTCTATTTCTATGGCCTCCCTGGTGATTCTTGACTTGTAATGCTCGATATTGGCTAGTGTTTTTGTTTTGTCGAAATCAATCCTATGTCCTGTAGTTTTGACATGTTGAGCTAAAGATGATGTTCTCTCGTCTTTTCTAACAGCGTTTATGTGTTCTTCGCGTCTTGCACTTATTTTTCTGTTGGTCTGTCCTATGTATGATTTGTTGCAATCTTGGCAAGGTATTTCATATACCCCTTGACTTTCTAGAGCAATTTTGGTCTTTGGATTTCGAAGAATGGTACTGATTTTCTTGTCAGTCTTAAAAGTTGTTTCTATTTTATGTTTACGTAGAAGTTTGCTTATTTTATCCGTTGTTCCTTTTATATATGGCAGATAGGCTTTTGCTATGGGTTGTTCGAAGTCCTCTTGATTTCTCGGCCGAGATGGTTTTGACAACTTCTGTATTCTTTGTTGTGTGAACCCATTCTTTCGCAGCGCTTTGTGAAGAGTTGACATTTCTTCTTTGAGGTTGTCTGCATCTGCTAGTCTCTGCGAGCGTGTGACTAATGTCTTTACTACTGAGTTTAGTTGTGCTGGATGGTGGTGTGACTGTGCATTTAGGTATCTGTCAGTGTGAGTGGCTTTTCTATAAACTGTGTGGCCTAGACTTCCGTCCTGCTTCTTCTTGACCAGTACGTCGAGAAATGGTAGCTGACTGTCAGTCTCTACCTCCATGGTGAACTTAATTTTGTCGTGTATACTATTCAGATGTTCTAAGAAGTTAGTGAGATTCTCTCTTCCATGAGTCCAAATCACAAATGTGTCGTCGACGTACCTTAGCCATAGGCTTGGTTTTAATGGTGCAGATTGTAGTGCTCGAGTTTCTAAATCCTCCATAAAGAGATTGGCAATAACTGGAGATAGGGGCGAGCCCATCGGGGCTCCTTCGGTTTGTCTGTAGCGTTGCTCATTGTATGTAAAATAGGTATTATTTAGGCAATGTTGAGTTAGTCTAAGAATATGATCTGCTGGATGATATTTTCGCTTGATAATGTTGAGTGACTCCTCTACGGGTACGTTGGTGAACAAGGATATGACATCGAAGCTCACTAGAAGATGTTCCGCTTGGACGGTCTGATTTCTTAATAACTCAATGAAATAGTCTGCATTTTTCACGTAGGATTTAACTTCCTCGGCAAACGGTTGTAGTTGTCTGGCTAAGTGTCTTGCTAACTGCTGTGTGGGTGACCCTATTGAGCTAACAATTGGTCTTAGAGGAGCTCCTTCTTTGTGAATCTTTGGTAGACCATAAAATTTGGGACATCTTGAAGACTTCTCTCGCGGGATGATCTGGTTCTGTGTCTCTTTGTCGATTGGACTGGCTTTGATTTTGGCTTTTGTCGTCTTCTCCAGGTAAGTAGTAGGATCTGTGGTAATAAGCTGATATGCAGTGTCTCCTAGTAGACTTTCTATTTTTGTATGATAATCGTCGCTGTTCATCACTACTGTTGCGTTTCCTTTGTCTGCGGGTAAGATTATGATGTCCTCATTTTGTCGTAAGGTCTTCAGTGCTTCTAATTCTTCGTGTTGTAGATTCCTCTTTGGTATACGGGCTGTTCTTAATATACGTGACGTGTCCTGGCGTATAGTTTCCGCTATGTTTGTATCGAAATTGCCAATGGCCGATTCTACACCACAGATTATGTCTTCTACCGGTAGACGTGCTGGTGCTATCGCGAAGTTAAATCCCTTGGCTAATACATTCAACGAGGCCTCATTGAGATGGTAACTGGACACATTGTGAACTACTCTTGTAGGTTCTAATTGTTCGGATTTCTTGATGGGCTTTTGTTGGAGTTGAAGACGGTTAAATTTATTCTTTAACCTCTCTGTAGTTAAATCATTATCTCTTTCTTCCCTGAAATGTGCAAGTTGGTCGGGGCCTATCACCCACGCGGGAGTATACCCGGAAAGCGAATTTAACATTCACCACCCGCGAAAACCTGAAAAACAACATATACATATATATATATATATACACATATATATATATACACACATATATATATATATATATATATATATATATATATATATATATATATATATATATATATATATATATATATATATATACAGGGTGGTCCGAAGTTTACCTGACAAACTTCGACACGTGATAGAGGGACTTAAAATAAGCCGAAAAGTTCCTATCAACTTACATCCTTAGGGGATTGCTAACAAAGATACAGGATGTTAAAGTTTCGTGAAAAACAAACAATTTTTTTTAATAGCTCTAAAATTACGAAAGCTATCGACTTGTAGTTTTAGGGGCGGTGATGATTTTTTAAGTCTCTATTGTTTCATAAAATCTTATCTTTGTACTGCCTCCAGTGGCGCCACCAGAGGGTGGGGAAGATGAATTTTTCGCCGAAACTATGTTACGCCACTGTTTTGTGCAGTTGATTTTGAGATTGTTCGAATCAGTGTTCAATTTGGAAGAAAGAAGGTATCTTTTAGTTTTTTCACACTTACTTTTCGAGTAAAATAGTAAAAAGCATTTTCATGACTAGACTTTATTGAAAGTTTATCATTTATTTCATAAATTACAGAATTTATGTAAAAACTAAGAACATAAATAAAACTCATTACCAAACAGTGAAACACAGGAAATTAAAGAAGTTACTCAAATTAGAGCCCATTCACTTCAATACATTTGTGACACCTCTGAATTGTGGAATTGACAGCGGCGGATACTTGATGATGATTTTCCCTCATCTCGTTGCAAGCTTGTTGGATACGCTCAAGTAGCTGATCTCGCGTTGTCACCGATGTAGCATAAACTTTTTCTTTTAAATAACCCCACATATAAAAGTATAAAGGCGTGGGGTCAGGTGATATTGGTGGCCAGGCCACCAGACCTCTTACAATATTCTCCTGGGCGTTATAATTGTTTCCCACACGACCTATCCATCTCTCAGGATAATTAGCGTCCAACCATTCGCGCACCACCCGTCCAAAAAATCGTAACACAAAGGCTATCGCGCGCTTGAGCAGATTTAAATTTGAAAATCGGTCAAATGGAAATAACTCTATTGTTGTTGATAAAGAGCTGTGAACTTGATTACGTAATTCTGGAAGATTATCAACTTTAATATGAGACTTTGGTCAATTATTTTTGTTATCTAAGAGCCATGGGGGACCGTGCCACCACAGTGCTTCATTTTTTATTTTGCATGGCATGACCCCACGTGATAATAAATCCGCTGGGTTATCCTTTGTTAGTACATGACACCACTTGCTTACATCGGTAGATTCTTGGATTTCTGCGATTCTATTATTGACAAAAGGTTTAGCATACTAGGAGATGTTTGTAACCATCCTAATACAATAGTTGAGTCCGACCAGTATGTCAACTATGAAAATTAATGTTTAATGACCTTTTTTACTAGCCGAGCTAACAAATGTACACCACATAATTCGAGACGAGGTATTGTAAGTAATTTCAGAGGTGCTACTTTTGACTTAGCGCACAGTAAATGAATAAAAATGTTAACATCTTTATTTTCCAACCTAATGTACACTGCTGACCCATACGCATGTAGAGAGGCGTCAGAAAAGTCGTGCAATTCTATTCGTGTCGCGTTTTTACATATCACGTGTCGCTGTATATTTAAATGGTTTAGCAAAGTTAACTCTCGCCTGAAATTCACCCATGTGCATGTGGTATGTAGTGATAACGGTATACATTCATCCCATGAAATTTTTTCAGCCCAGAGTTTTTGTAGTAACCTTTTTACTATGATTGTACATGGACTAAGTAGACCCAACGGATCAAATATCTGCGCTGTGTTTGATAGAATAGATCGCTTTGTAATTCGTGTGTTAGTTAGGTTTGTATTAATGTTGTATGTAAGCATATCTGCCTCACAAGACCAAACTAAATCTAACGTTTATGTACCTTGATTTTCGCCAAATTCCAGTGCTTCCCTTATCTTAGTTTGTGACATGTTACTGGACAACTTTTCAACAATACTAGCGTTGTTTGAGCGCCATTTTCGCAATTCAATAACGTGTAGCCAAACAATGATTTTTTGGGAATGATTTTATTTTCGGACGTGTCCAGGTTTACAAATTTGGAATTATTTAACCGACAAATACAAAATATTGGTCACAAGAAAATCAAAATTTATTATAGGAGGGTAACTTTCAAGTGCGGTTTGGTTTCAATGTTTGGCTTGGAATAATCGGTAGTAGAATCATTGGTCGAATAATATTTGAAGGACTCTTGACTGCTGCCAGATACTTGGGAGTTCTGCAAAATGAAATTGAGGAAAGTTTAGCTGAATTACCTTTCCATTTACGACAGGGAATGTATTTCCAACAAGATAGCGCTCCTCCTCATAATTCAAGGGTAGTAATTGATTACCTTCACCGGAGATTCGCAAAAAACGTAATTTCGACGAATGGCCCTGCAAGGTGGCCTCCAAGGTCACCTGATTTAACACCCCTTGATTTCTTTGTCTGAGGTCATTTAAAAAATATTGTCTACGCAACCGCCGTTACAACCCGTGAAGACCTGGAGCTACGAATAAGGAATAAGACGCGCAATTAATAGCATAACGGCCCATCAATTGGCGAACGTTCTTCGAGAAACAGCTATACGGGTTCAGAAGTGCACTGACGTTAATGGGCAGCATTTTGAACAACTGTTGTAATGTTTTGTGTTCATTTTTTGTATTCCAAAGCCACCTTATGTATAACAAGGTAATTAATAGGGCTGTCAAAAATGTTCCGTGGGACAGTGGCGTACGCGAAATTAACTAATACGAGTAACAATAAACTGTTACAATTTGTAACAATGTATGTAAAACTTACCCTCTTAACTAGCTTGATAAACTAGCTTGCTTATTACAAACTGGAGAAGATGTGTAGCCATTTTGCAGCATCAGGTATGTTTCTAAGGTTGTCTCCATGAGTAATGTTCGCTCTGGTGAAAATATATTCTTATATTTTGAAAACGACCTTTCGACATCTACTAATGTAATACACGCATAAGTAAAATAGTCTTTGAACTTAACGGATCTGGGGCTGCACCATCACATATTTGTTTTAATTTGGTCAAACCGGTGTCTTTATTTAATACACTTGCGAACTTTTCTTTAACGCGCTCATTTGTTGCGTCACCTATAGTGTGTAGCAGTAGATTTACTTCGTCCACTATTTGCAGTGACTCCGCTAACAACAACAACGCACTTTTTTCTAATTTTTTTTATGGTTTATAGTTCTTCGCAATATTTTTTTAAAGCTGTTTCAACGGAAATATCTTCGAATTTTGTCTGGCTTTCCTTAATAGCTGCAGCCTCATCTGGATTGAATTGTAGTATCACAGCTTTTATTTGTTGGAAATATTCAGCATAATAAAAAGCTGCCTGCAACCATGTACTCCAACGTGCAAGAATCGGCTGTGGTTGTTCAGGAATACCGGGACACTTGCTATGAAATGCACGGAGACGTTTAGGAAATTTAAGAAACACTTTTTTTGTACTTTCTATTAATGCATCCACCTCTGGAAAACCTTTTCGAATAGTTACTGCCATACGATGTAAAGCATGCACTTTACACGTAACATCTATAAACGTACAACCTTGTTCTTGCAAAGAACGGCCTACCGAACGCATTGTCACGGCGCCATCAGTCACAAACATCAACACGACTTTTTGACAGTTCAAATTTTTTTAACGTCTCCAGCACCACCCTGGTAATTGTTTCGCTAGTACACTGACTTAGTCTTTTGCCAGCTAGTAACAGTGGAACTGCCGGTTTAAGAGGGTCCAGTACTTGTACTATAACATTTAAAATAGAATTTTTTTTATAATCTGTTGTCTCATCAACAGATAACCACAGCCATGTATTTTTTTAATTCACATTTCATCTTATTTACCATGTCTACGTGTACAGTTGGTAGATAATTACATAACGTTGTGCGACTTAGTAACTTCACCTGAGCATTGTATTTATTCCAGAACTCTCGAAATGGTTGTTTATCGAGTATGTGCAGCGGACACAGGCAATCAGCATTAATAGTAAATCAAACATAAACTGTGTTGTCGAAGGCACGCCATTTTTTCTATTTTAATGGTGTACACTATTTACATGAAGTCCCCAATCACGCTTATCCCAGCATATCAAATCTTTCTCGCACACTTTACAAATTATTTTAGCACCATCATATAATAAATCCAGGAATTCACCTATGAACTTATTCACTTTGTCAACAAATGGCCGTTTTCTACCCCAGCGTACGTCTGCCATGCTTTATTATTAAATTAATATCAACAATACAGTACAACAAATAAAATAAAAACACAAAACAATATGCAATACGCCCAAGTAACTTAATGTGTATACAACTCGAAAGCTAATAATAGACTGGACTGGAGAAAGAGTGTCGCGATCAAGGTGAATGCCGGCCACAGTAAGTACATCTGTACTCTACAACCATGATACACAGAAACGATTTGCAGCTTTAGTAATTAGAACAAAATTGTATTTTCTTATTTTCTTTTAGCTTTAATTTTGTTTGTATTTACCGCACATTTTAATACGACATATTGAATAAATTCTTTATTAATAGTACTAATAAATGGTACCACGGTACCAATATGGTTCCATTTGAAAAAATTGAGTTTTTCCACAAAAACCATGTTGATGAACTTTATTTGCTCATAAATCACATAATTTAGTAATTTTGACAGGATTTCGATTTTTCTAGCATTACACGGGTCATTTAGAATAAATCGGCCATGGTACACGTCATGGAAAATTATGCAGAATTCAAAAATGCAATAATATACATGGTATTCCATTTAAAAATCGAAAGTTAATGTCACTTCCGGTGAAACAGGAAGTGAAAAAAAATCACTTGTATGTCAAAAAATGCCGCTTATTATGTATATAGGATATCCCAAATCTCAATCAATTATCTTCTAAACTAAAGGAGAAAAGAGGGTGTACCATGATCCTGTTACACCCGGTATATATATATATATATATATATATATATATATATATATATATATATATATATATATATATATATATATATATATATATATATATATATATATATATATATATATTACTGTGTCCAAGATAAGAATGCACAGCATGGGCATCTTGGGAATGGTAGGAGATATGAATTCGGTTAAATGAGGAAAAAAGTTTCGTAATTAGGATACTATCACAATGGTCTTAACCAATGTCAAAAATTATTTTTCGTTTTTGATTTATTTCGAAAAAAGTAAATTTTTGAAATTCGCTTTTTAATTTTTTTTCCACGTTATTATATTATAAAAATATGAAAAAACAAACAAAACATCCTCATTGTACTTTCTAATAAACTTTAACGTGACAATGATATTTTCGCCCTCCGACGTTTCATGATCGTGGAACCATCATCAACTTTTTTTTAAATACGGACCTGGAATTTTCTTACGGATTTTGAATGCATTCTTCATTCTAAATTCACCTATGTATTACACATAGAGCTTACAACATGTTTTTCTTTAGTTATAGTCGTTACTAGGATTTATGTAGTACGGCCTTTACTTTGAAAGTTGCAAATAAAATGTATTAATTATTTCAGCCTTCAGCAACGGAAAATAACGCAAGAAATAAATTTTAAATCGTTTATTTTTAAATACTGATTAGGAGCAAGCAAATCGGCAAATCCGATCACGTTTTCATCAATCTACATTTCTCATAAATGTGAACACTCTAAATTCAAAAGTAATACCACGACTTCGATTAAAGATTATTTCATTTAAACTGATAAAAGTCAAGCAAGAAAATATGCTCAATGTGCTACACGTTGAGTTACCTTTTTTAGTGATAAGTAGGCTGGTAAAAACAATGATTGTTTGAGTTTAACGATCTGTCATATTCATAAATAGTCGTTGTTTCATCTTGTTGTCTTTATACATATTTATACTAATGGATTCGTTTTCGAATGAAGAAAAATTTGATATGGTAACATGTTACATTTTGTGCCACCGAAATTGTGTTGATGCTGAGAATTTGTATCTCGATAGGTACCCAGAAAGAAGGCAGCCTGATAAAACAATTTTTAGAAGGTTAGTGTCAAATCTTAAAGAACACGGTTCTTTCCGAAAACCCATTCGGTCTCGACAAAAACCATGTAACGAAGAGAAAGTAAACACTGTATTGTTGACAGTTACTGAAAATCCACGTGTATCAATTAGAGAAATTGAACGAGCTACTGGGAATTCAAAATCCACGTCCAGTTTTATTTTACGAAAACATCGGTTTCATCCTTATAAATTTAGAATTTGTCAAGGGCTTAGGCCAGGCGACGAAAAAAGACGCAGGACATTCTGTGAGTGGTATACTAGGAAATGCCAGGATGATGAAAATTTTCCTAATAAAGTAATTTGGTCAGACGAAAGTATGCTCACTAATAATGGTATTTTTAATCGAAAAAATACACATTATTGGTCCCGAGAAAATCAACACTTGTTTAAACCAGCCAGACACCAACACCGCTTTGGTTTTAATATGTGGGTTGCCATTTTTGGTACAAGAATTATAGGCCCTTTTATTTACCATGACTCATTGACTGCCCAACGTTATCAAAACTTACTTGACACTTATCTTGAAGACGCCCTAGACAACTTACCTCTCGCTGATTCCCAGAATTGTTGGTTCCAACAAGATGGTGCTCCAGCACATAATTCTCGGGCTGTTCGAGAATATTTATCCAATCGGTTCCCAGAAAAATGGATTGGCAATCATCCAACAGTATCCTGGCCAGCACGATCGCCGGATATGACACCGTTGGATTTTTTTCTGTGGGGATATCTCAAAAACTTCGTATACAGGCATAATTTTGAAAATGAACAAGAATTAGAGGCATCTGTTACCGAAGCATTTAACAGCATTACTCCAGAAATGCTAACTAGAGTTTTAGACTCTACTATACGAAGATGCTATCTTTGTTTAGAAAATAACTGTTCCCATTTTGAACATTTATTAGAGGTTTGACATCTATGGTTTTAATAAAATCGATTGTTTATATCTGTGCAGTTACTGACGTTAATACATATGTCATTAATTTATTATTATTCAGTATTAAACCATTTGTTTTGTTAACTGATTATTATTTAACGTACTGGATGGACGAGTACCTGATAAATTGTATTTGTATCTAGTCGTCAAACTAAATTTATTATTTATTCATTTCATAAATCCTAGTAACGACTATAACTAGACAAAAACATGTTGTAAGCTCTATGTACAAAGGTGAATTTAGAATGAAGAATGCATACAAAATTCGTAAAAAAATCCAGGTCTGAATTTAAAAAAAAAAGTTGATGATGGTTCCACGATCACGAAACGTCGGAGGGTGAAAATATCATTGCCACGTTAAAGTTCATTAGAAAATACAATGAGGATGTTTTGTTTGTTTTTCATAATTTTGATAATAACGTGAAAAAAAGAATTAAAAGCAAATTTCAAAAATTTACTGTTTTCGAAATAATTCAAAAACGAAAAATAATTTTTGGCATTGGTTAAGACCATTGTGATAGTATCCTAATTACGCAACTTTTTCCCCATTTAACCGAATTCGTATCTCCTGCCATTTCCAAGATGCCCATGCTGTGCATTTTTATCTTGGACACAGTGTGTATATATATATATATATATATATATATATATATATATATATATATATATATATATATATATATATATATATATATATATATATATATATATATATATATATATATATATATATATATATATATATATATATATTTGTTTTTCCTAACATTATTGCGTCCATACATTGACACTTTACATTCACTGTTGCGACCATCGCTTTATTGCGACCGTATACCGGTCGCAGTAAAGTTTTCCTTTATTTTTTGAAAGGTCCCGCTGTTTTAAACAATACTAAGTTGTTATTTTAAATCTTCCGCCAATACTGTTTTCATGGCTGTTTAGATTTTTCCGCCATCTGTTAGGATTGTTGAGATATATATAGATTTTTAAAAGTTTATCGGACGCAGCAATATTAACACTTTGTAAGAAAATGTATAAATTTAGTTCTTCCAAATTCCGGTAGAGGCGCGAAACAATATACGTTTACGTGTATATTATAATTTTATTTTCCTAATTTTATTGCGACCTACACGTGGCAACGTCGCAGGCTATTTGACCTTGGAATCTAGACATTTCTGATTGAAATCAGTTTATTTGGTAGATGTTTAGCCGTTAGGCGTATATCTGTGTTTATGATTTCCGTATTTTATTGCGACCTCTAAAGATGTGCAAAGTGATAAATAAATCCGGTAAGTTACTAAAATGTTTTTATTAGAATAAAAATTAATATTATTTATTTGATATATTTCTCTTCGAAAAACCTAAATTGTTTTGTATGTTAGGTATTGTCATTTGATGAAATGTTTACATTTTTAACACTTAATATTTAATATGCCCGAAAAGCAGTTTTTCTCATAAACATTTTAACACATTGTTACAGGTTGATTTTTTTTATTTTCTCTATTTTTATTTATGGGTTCCAATAATGAAATATTATTATAACAATTTTTTTTTGAGAGTTTTGGAATATCGTCTCGATATAAAAACGCGTTTGAAAGTACTATTATTTATTAATTTAAAATTAAAAAGACGAAAACCTTATATAAGTTTGCTTCCCATATCTAAAAATAGAGACATTTTCTTCTAAGCACTTATTTTGGATTATTTGTACCTTTTTTCATTAACGAAATATATTTTTTAGCATCAGTAAATTTCTGGCATCAAAGGAAAAAAATCTAATTGGTTTTGTAATCGAGCCCTCTCACCTCCTCCCGATAGTTCTACAATTGTACAAGTGGGTAGTTCATATAATGAGGAAAATAATTCCAGAGATATCATCCAGTCAACATTAAGTTGTTTTTGTATTCCTGGAAATTATAATATTTTTTGTAAGAAACCGCTGTCTAAGGAATCACTACTTCCCTATTCAGATTTTCCATCCAAGTCTCTTTAAACGAAAACATCTTGATACTATATTTGCACTCTGAAAATGCATGTGAAAATAATAGCTCATAAAGTTTTAATAATATATAATATTTGAAAACCCAACGGAATCATCTCAAAAAATAATCTAGCTTCATATGTCGTTATAATATATACATACATACGTGTACAAATAGTGAATATCTCAATTTTATTTACTTAACCCCTTTAATAATGAAGTGAGGGTGGTGGTGGGTGGTGGAAAATTTTAGACCACGATTGCTAGTATATAAATCGAATTCCAAGTTTCTGGACTCTTACCAGCTTGCTTTACTTATTTTCCCCTATTTACCCCCCAACTCTTCAACGGAATCATCTCAAAATATAATCTATTTCCATAATATATCGTTATGATACATCGGTGTACCAAATTCAAGTGAATATCTCAATTTTATTTACTTAATCCCTTTAATAATGAAGTGGGGGTGGTGGTGGTGGGGGTGGTAAATGTTATAAAAAAATGTGTGGCCTTGGTTTCCAGTATTTACATTGAATCTCATGTTTCTGGACTCTTGCCAGCTTTACTTTATTTATTTCCCCAATTTACCCTTATTTACCCCCAACCCTTCACCGGAATCATTTGAAAATATAATCTAGTTCCATATGTGCTTATAATATATATGTTTACCAAATTTCAAGTGAATATCTCAATTTTATTTTATTAACCTCTTTAATAATGGAGCGGGGGCGGTGGCTAGGGGTGGCAAATAAAAACATATGAGGCCTTGATTTCTAGTATATACTTCGAATCTCAACCCCTATTTACCCCCCAACCTTTCACCGGACTAAGCTCAAAATCCAGCTCTCATTATAATATATACGTGTACCAAATTTCATGTCAATATCTTAAACCGTTCCAGAGAAAACATGCGCACAAAAAAGTTACACAGACAGACCGATAGACAGAAAATTATTTTCCCTCCCTCAAATTTAAAATCTTGACGTTTCATGACATTCTAAACCTATTTCAAAAATAAAAAATTTTAAAGTTTTTTTTATTTTTTTACGATTACAATACTTTCACCCCACTACGTGGATGTGGAAGCGCACAAAAAAGTTACACAGACAGACCGATAGACAGAAAATTATTTTTCCCTCAAATTTAAAATCTTGACGTTTCATGACATTCTAAACTTATTTCAAAAATAAAAAATTTTAAAGTTTTTTTTACGATTACAATACTTTCACCCCACTACGTGGATGTGGAAGTAATTATAGTTTTACACATAATTATCTCATTTCGCTGCCGGCACTGCGCCAGGCGTGTAGACTATCAATGCGCCTGACGCGGTGCCGGCAGCGAATGCGTTATTTCCACATCCACGTGGTGGATGGGTAGTAATCGTTAAAAATTCAGATTTTCTTTTTTGTTGAAATAGGTTTCGAATGTCACGAAACGTCGAAATTTTAAATTTGAACGAAAAAAGTTTTTTGTCTGTCTGTTGATCTGTCTGTAACTTTTTTTTGTGGGCACGTTTTCTCTGAAACGGTTTAAGAAATTGACTTGAAATTTGGTACACGTTATAACAAGATCTGGAACTAGGTTACATTTTGAGCTTACTCCGGAGAAGGGTTGGGGGCAAATAGGGGAAAATAAGTAAAGCAAACTAGTAAGACCCTAGAAACTTGGGGTATGGTGTATATACTAGAAGCCAAGGCCAGAAATTTTTTTATAACATTTCCCACCCCCACGACCACCCTCATTTCATTATTAAAGGGGTTAATAAAATAAAATTGAAATTTTCACTTGAAAGGTAGATACACGTATGTATTATAACCACCGATGCATAGAACTAGATAATTTTTTGTGACGATTTCGTTGGAGGGTTGGAGGGTTGGAGACTAAGTGTGGTTAAATGGGGGGAAAATAAGTAAAACAAGCTAGTAAGAGTCGAAAAACTTGTGATATGGTGTATATAGAAACAAAGGCCTCAATTTTTTTTATAACATTTTTCACCCCCCTTCACCAGCACCAGTCCAATATTAAACGGGTTAACAAAATAAAATCCCAGATACTGGCGTGTACCTATAGTGTTAAGAAGTTTCCGTTAAAGTAATTTGGATGAGTAATTTGGATGTGGAACTAGTGATTCGTTATTCAGCAGTTTTTTGTAAATACTAAATTTACTATTCCAGTACGTGGATATAGAAATGATTAACCTAATAAAAGAAGTAAATACGGAAATTTTTTTTCTGAATGCTCTACAAAAAAGCTAAGATGTATTTTTATTATAGAATTCAAAATAAAAAAGTTATTTCACCTCAAAATTTTTCATCCCTTTGTTTTGTATCTTTTAAGACTTGTAACTTTTTTTTATTATTAATACTACGCAAAAAAAGTTATTAAGAGAAATTGTAGAGAATCTTACTGTCTTCACTCTTACCCACTAAATTCAACAAGATTTCTCTAAAAAAAAAAAAAGAAGTTTTTGCATGTTCTCTACTCATGTACCTCTCCACCTTCGACTTTGCTCTCTTCAGGGCGCAATAAAATCAATAAAAATGAACCTAATAAAAAGTAAATACGGGAAAGTGTTCCTTTTTTGAATGCTCTACAAAAAAATCTAAGGTGCATTTTTATTGTAGAATTAAATAAAAAGTTATTTCGTCTCAAAGTTTTTCATGCCCTAAATTTTACACCTTTTGAGACTTGCAACCTTTTTGTGATTAATGCTAAGTTGAAAAAAGTTATTAAGACAAGTTGTAAGGAATGTACTATCTACAAAATTGCTATTTGCAAATTTTTTGAGAGACTCACAGTTATGGAGATGTATCAAAACTGATAATACCTTAATTTTCAAGATGGCTGCCAAATGGGGCGGGAGTTTTATCCCGAGAACTGAGTTTTATACTCGCGCTAACAGATTCTAACAAAAAATCGCTCCCTATGTTTCATAAGCCCTTTTTCTCCAACCAATTTACTGGAGTATAATTACAAATGTTAAATGGAGAGAAGTCAGTGATAATAAGTCACTCAAAATGGATTTTCGTTATCTACACTTTGGTTATTTACATTTAAACTATCTACTCTTCAAAAACTCCCTCTCTAAAGTTAAAAAAAATTAACAAATATATAAATTTTGTAACCTAATAAAGTTGGCAACAACGCTTGACGCAATAATGTACAATATACTTTCCAGCGGGGCTGAAATTGTCTTAAATATGAAAGGACGCAACACGGTCTGAATATGTAAAAAAAAAATGTATATTCTTAAATAGAATTTAGTCATTCTAAAAGAGGGCGCTCAATAGGGAATTCTTTTACCAACCAGTATACACGGCTTAATTTGATTTATCCCCACGCTTTCGTGTGGACGCAAGAAAGATGGACTTTAAAAAGGTCGCAATAAAGTTAGGAGGATGTATATATATATATATATATATATATATATATATATATATATATATATATATATATATATATATATATATATATATATATATATATATATATATATATATATATATATATATATATATATATATATATATATATATATATATATATATATATATATATATATATATATATATATATATATATATATATATATATATATATATATATATATATATATATATATATATATATATATATATATATATATATATATATATATATATATATATATATATATATATATATATATATATATATATATATATATATATATATATATATACCGAACAACCGAATTATTTATCAAAACAGGTTTAAATATACCTTATTTTGAAAATACATACCACGGCATTTGTTTTTTTTTTTATTAGTTCTTGCGACATATACAATTTAGAGTAATGTATCGTTTACGCAACATTGGGAGTATCGGACAAAAGCAGAGCGTATATGCCACGTGCTTTGTGACACATTGTGGACGAGTCTCTACTTGCAAATTCACTTGTATCTTGATCACTTTGATTGTAGAATCGCCCTAATAAAGTATAATAGTTAGTTGTTTTTTTTTTTGATTGTACAAATATAAAATTTAAGTAAGTATTTGTGACGATAAATCATATAAAAAATTTAAGAATGTTCTGATGTTTTGCTAATTTCATATAGTTTTTTTAGATATGTCTTGGGAAACTAGAAGACCTTTGTCTACTGCAGAGCTGATGGCTTTGTTAGAAGAGGATGATGATTTGCAACAAACCGAAATCATTGACTCGGTATACATACCACCTCCTGTTGATGAACTTAGAGACGAGGAGGATATTGATGATGGAATATGCGACAGTAAAATTCTTTTTCCGGATGTAACCGGAGCGTACGAACACCATGCAACTCTACCAGATGAAACTGAAGAAATTGAAGGACCATCTATTTCATCCAGTTCAAAGAAAGGAAAGACTAAAATAGTTCTCAGAAGCAAGGGAAAGAAAGTTATTCCGAAGTGGAGAAAAGAAAATCCGACGTATTCAAGTTTACCACATGAAGCAGAACAAATTTGGATAGAGGAAATTGAAAACACAGTTGCGGGAAAATCTCTTTACAAAGTTTTTTCTTTGTACTTCACTGATGATGTCTGGGAAAAAATTGTTGGTTATTCAAGAAAATAATATGTAAACGATCATAATCAACATGCTTTTGAGCCAAGCATTGCAAGCCTGAAACGTTTTGCTGGTATATTGATTTTCTCTGGTTACCATACTTAGTGGATAAACAGCTATTTCTGCAAAACCAAACTATGGGCAGCCATCCAAGAGCGCATTGCCAGCCGATGTTCGGTTTGATAATATTGGTTATGTGATAGATATAGAGAAGAATAAAGCAAGAAATAAATGTAGCAATACAATTTATGTGTAAAAAGTGTCAGGTGCATCTTCATCCACTGTCACAAACCGAAACTAATTTTATGTACCCTTAAAATCGTTTTTAGTAATTTTTTAAAATTTTTTTCAACATAAGTATCTAAATAGGTGGTGTATTTTGTTTGCTTTATTAATTAGTTAACCGAAAATGCAACGTACCAAAAGTATAATAGGTATATTTTATTTAAGGGCAGCAAACTGTCATTTCGCCCAGGGCAGCAAAATAGAGCAGGTCATGATTTCGAACCCAGAGAATAGCTATAAATTGGTTGTTATTAATGTTATTATTAATTAGTATTTTGGTATTATTATTTAATACAATGCTTGTCGTTTTTACATTTTAATGTTTTACTGTCAATTTATTATATTCCAAATAGTTTTGGATTTATTATCAGAATGGACAATATATTTTTGTTGTCATAATAAAGAGTTTTTGCTTTTCTGGTTGTTTTTCTGTGGATTATTTTGTACTTATTATAATCATTTACGTGTAGCATGCAGTATTTAAATTAAATATTCTTTAAGGTGGAGGATGGTACCTCCTTGGCATACAGTGTTTAACTGTCCTATGTCTTTTAACATGGGGAATTCTTTCAACCACAATTCTGTTATGGTTGATAAATCAAGTAATAACTATCAGAATGGACGTGCATGTGGAACTATTAGGAGCTGATTTGACAGAGCACTTAGTTAAACATGGACATGTAAATATAGTTAGTGGTCTTATGTAGATTTTTGAAAATGTTAATCAAAAAATTATTTATTTTATTCATTTAACCATATTTTTAGGTGGGAGTGACTAGAGCTCTATCTGCATTTCGACCAGTTTTAGACACATCAAATGTGGATTGTTTGAAAGACGTGGGTTTAAATCCAGGACATGACAAGCATCTTGATATGGTAAAAATATTAGCAAGAAAGAAGAAATATAAATTATCTAAAATTTTAAGAGACATAACTAAAAATAACAACTTGGGAATAAGTATGGTAAGGAACTTAATTCCAAAGAAAAAAACATCTGGGCTTTCTTCTAAGAGTAAAGTAGAAAAATTTAAAACCAAATTTAGATCATCGTCGATTGGCACGGAAAACATAAAGACATCCAATATTGCTTGGATAAATTAGGTTACAGTGAAAAAAATGTAATAATAAAAATATTCCAGTAAAATTGTACTTTCTTATCATATTTGAAAGAACAGAATGAAACGAATATTCTCCAATATCTGCAATAAAATAATGAAACATCAACAAATTATAGTTTATTTTCTTCCTTCGTTGATTTTCTCCAAAAAAAAAAAATGGTTTGCGGAATTTTAGTATTTTAAAAAAGTGTTTAAATCTCCGATGGCAATGTTGTTTTGATTATTTTTTTAATTTTGAAATTAAATTATTTTTTTCATAAACGGGAATATAACAGTATTTCAGTGCTTCAAAACAGGGAATAAACGGGCGTTTATTCTCTGGGGGATTTAAAATCGCTATGGAAACCAATGAATAATACAAACACAACGTAACGTCAACATTTTTATTGTCAAATTTTTAATGGCAGAAAAAAATAAGAATCAAATTTATAAGCCATAAAATGTAACTTATTTCAAATTTAAATTAATATTAATAAGTTTGTAATATTTGATAATTAATAATATTTAATGATCTAAACGTCAAACAGAAATAAATAAAAAATAATGTCAAACAGACAATTAAATACAAAGATATATTCGGAATAAGGTACAAAAGCTTAATGGTCAATTATTGTTCGTTAATGCCACGTTCTTCCAGTATTTTCGAAGGTCACGGTAATTTAAGCATATATTAGGAGGAGAAAGAACTATTTAGTTAGAGCATGAGATTTTACCAGGGTCTTTAATGGGGTGACATTTAGAAGTAAACTAAAGTAAATGCATACGCAAAAAAAAGTATCAATAATAACATTTAAATAACATTAACAAAAGTTGGTTGAACTTACAAACATTAGTAAAGATACTAATCAAGGCCAATAGCTAACAGTGAAACAGAGCTGGTTACAAAGTTAATAAAGTAAATTTGAGCGCCACGTGATTTGATCCTGATTAGGTATCGTTAGCTACTAGCAATTATCACTCAAAATCACGAAAAGGCAAGAATCAGATTACAAGAGTAGAGTAGGTAATTTTCATAAATAAAAAGAAAGTGTGTATGCATAAATATATACAAATATTTTAAAAATACCGTTGAAATAATCACTATTACCCCAAAATTAATTATTTCAAAATTACAGCATTGTACCGCAAATAAAGTACTCACATTAACAAAAAACAAGGAAATTATATATGTGTGTATAATTGAGAAATGGGCACAATAATCACATACAAAAAAAAACTGAAACAAATAGAATACTAATAGGTATTAACAATGCCGTGGAAATTCATACATTCAAAAGTTACCAAGTATATAGCTATATTCTGGTTCACAACCTTTTACCTTACTAATGTAAATTTTTTAATTAATTATTATCAAATAATTTTACATTTTAGCATTTAACAAAGGATAATTTAGTATTTAATAACTGATCAAAATAATATTATTTGATCCAATTTAGGAAGTATATATAGCTGATTGGACAAAATAATTTGCAAATATCTAGACATACATATACGTATCTGTATACATAAGTGTGCGTTTGTGTAAGTAAATTAATAAATCAATCGATAATAATATCCAGGTTAAAAAAAAGTACATCTAATTGACTGAGCAAAACTAATATGTGTATATTATGCACAACTCCGTATATATAGATAATCCATATACTTATGTGTATGTTGGTATACGTAAGTTAATGTGGCAACTTCGGTAAAAAAAAACAAAAAAAAAAATTAAATAAATGTTTAACAAATGAACACTACAAAAAAAAAGATTTAAAACGTAAAGTGTTTAATATAAATGGTTTTAAATTTCACTATTAAAGGCTAATACGGTTATAAACTATTAGGTAAAATTTGATGGCCTTTAAACGTTTTCAGCACGCACAGTTGTGTCTATTATTTCCTCTAGGTGTACGAGAAATGTCCAAGCCAAAGAAAATTCTTATAGTAAGTACATACCAGGGCAACTGAGACTTCTAAAATACCTAAAGACGAACACAGCACAACGAAGTCCTTAAAAAAATACACCAGGCAGGAGGTCAATCGGGTGTATTCAACCAAGGGATATTCCTAAATATATGTTCCCAGAATGTGTCAAGATGGTTAGCAATTTCTAGCGGCATACAACAACAGATGTTTTAGATAAACCCCGCCAAGGAAAACCCTAAAATCAATACCACGATCTAATAGATACTCCTAGTTTAAGAGTTAACAATAATCGTTATTTAGATAAATATAAATTTAGCATATCTCAATGGAGGGCTTCAGAAGATGCACTTGATACAATGCAATAACTTTAAAGAAACGTTGTTCTAAATCCCCTTGCAGAGATAAGTTTCTCATAACATAATAATACTAATTAATTATTAAACGGTAATATGAAAATCACAAAAAAAATCGTTGAAAATGGATATATCCCAAAACTATGGATTACAAAAATAATTCTCCACTTTCGCACGACGAACAACCTTTTACTAAAGTCAAAGGAAAAAATTGCCATTTTTAAAAAAAGTAACAGTTTTTACTAATCTAGAAATACCAAATAAATTGACGAACATTAGCCAACTCTTGGGAAAAAAAGGGTATTAATTCTTAAAACAGTGAAATCGGACAAATTAAGTGATTTAAACGATAGTGTTATAAAATGTCTTTCTGGAGAACTTTATTGCATTCGATAATATTACTTGATGAATGAGATATTAAATTTATTAACTTAATAAATGTATAAAAATCTAGCGCGCGCCTATGGTACGTCAGTAACAGTGGTAAAACATTGATATCCCTAAATATAAGAAACTACCGACGGATGCTTTTCAATACAACATACTTATATTAGAAGATATGTTAAGTTGACAAAACTAATATAACTTGACTGCACTTTACTTCCCCTTACTTTAATGGAGAATTTTAGTAAGATATGTTTTGATAAAATTGAACTGTAACATTAATTTTTGTTATTATATTTCATTTTTTTGTAATAAAAATTGTGCCCGTTCGTACAAAAAATATTGTATGCACCTCGAGAGTAAAGTGTATTTTAGTCCCTTGCATGGGACACTCACTTTACTCCCGTTGTGCATAAATAACTAATGATTAAGTTTGGATTTTAAACGCTTAATGCTGTTTCTACTATGTTTTACTACACCCCAAAATGGCTCATCTTACCAGAAAGATTCAAGTGATCTTTTTTACGCACGTATAAAAAAATATTGAAATTCCGTAAACTCACTGACGTATCACTTTTTTGTTAGAAATATCAACTACCAAATTCTAAAAGAACCTCCTCTTCCTGTCTTCTTTCGCAATCTTGCACATCTTCCTCTTCCTCATTATCGTTAACATCATGTATACCTATATTGTTCTTGTTCCTCAAGAAAGTTACTAAAAAACTATAACTCTTCCTCGTCTAACCAGATCTAGCCGTAATGAGCTGCTCTTTCTCTCCTGGGCACGTGTACATTGATAAATTTAAGAATAAAATTGTCCTATTAGAATTTATTATTCAAGGAGTAAAATTTTGCATGAAAATCGTACAGTGTACAGAGTTATGCACAAAAGCTTCCCGCGGCGCGCGATGGAAGTGGATGCCGAGGGCACGCCATGGTTCGCTGTTGACAGCGGCGCTCCTGGGAGCGGAGACACAACATCGAGCGGTAATATTGCGTCGTACATGTTAGCATGAGTCTCGTCGTGGAGCATATTGTCTGAGGTACCCTGTGAGATTGAGATGGAAATTGAAAGTTCGTGGTAGTTCACAAATCGGACCACTAGAGAAAGTCAGATAGTTTGAAAGTTAATCTTAATCGAAATAAAGTTATTGACAGAACTGGAGATGAATGTGGACAAAACTTACCCCGGATGGGATGGAGGTCTGGCTGCGATATACAAGGGCGAAGTGGTAATTTCAAAGTCTGATTCTACATCCAGGGTTATCTGCGGGATCACGCGAGGAAAGTTTCCCTCGTGCGATACGTAACACAACCAACTATGGATTTCATAAGCCCGGGGAATTTACATTTAAAGTCGACCCCCGTGCGCTAGGAAGTTTCACCTGACAACACAATCGCGCCGTTCTTTAGTAGTTTTCGCCACTGCATTTAGTTTCCTACGAGGGACGAAACCCATCGCCGATATGCGTGATAGCTCTCTCGAGGTCAGCACAGGTTTAAGCAGCGGGCCCCCTACTGTTGGCAGCTGACCGTTGCTACTGATGTCCACTGCTAACTTCCCTTCATGATGGTCGCCGACACGGTTGTAATTCTAAGTCGTGGGCGGTGAATTTACAACATCAACTGGTCCCCCATCCATTATCTTGAGCGTAGGTAATTTTCGTCATAGCATAAACGTTTTTATCGTAGATCGAACTGTCGTTGTCTCGGAGTTGTCTGCTTAGCTGAATTGGCACTGCCCAAACGATGGCGGCTGCCGTCCTGAAAAGGACCTAACTGATTGTGTATGTTGCGTAACGTATTATCGGTTTCTTTCATAAATGATTTGTTTGCACTCTTCTACGAAGGCAAACAAACAAATCGAGAAGTTTGGTTGGGATTACTTCACTGAGGATTAAACAGGTTAAAAATCGACAATGTAGTCGTGAACCGATTGGAGTCGAGCAGCTTCTTAAAATTAGATTTAACACTAGTAAAAAGGAGCAACCGGACGTGGTTGTTCTGAGATGATTTCAACTTGTTGACTTTAACGTCTGTAAGACGGTTGTAAGTAACGGTTTATCCCCAAGGTATAGACATGACTGGAAATAAATGAGTGCCGAAAGAGCCTGACTGATTACCTGCCCAAGGAACACTGGTACTAGCTCGAGAAAGATACATTTATGGAACAACGGTAGGCGGAGCCTAACAGAACAGCGTTGTTTCACATATATAGAATTTCTCATCTCTGCTCGAACCACACTTCCAGGCAGCAGCATCCTGCCTGATGGAATGGTGCTATAGATGGAAAGTACAATCCACGCAGAGAAAAGCAGTGCGATCCTGTTCCGAAAGAAGAGGACTCAAATCCCGGTGGGACATGTCACCATGAACGGCGAACCGATCCGGTGGACCCACACCGCCAAATACCTAGGTGTCGTTCTGGATCGAGGGCTGACATGAAAACATAACACCGACGAAGTGGTCAGGAAAGCAAAGGCGGTGAGGACTAGACTCTACCCGATGGTGGGCAGAACTAATCAACCTGAGGAACAAGCTACTCCTACTCAGGACCGTATTCAGGCCGCAGCTTACGTATGCGTCAATGGCCTGGGGGTACGCCGCCGAATCGCACAAGAAGAGGATACAGGCCGTGGAAAACATGGCGCTGAGATGCGCTGTGGATGCACCATGGTTTGTAAGAAACACCGACATCTTCAGGGACCTGGAATACACCCCAGTGTCGAAGATCATCCAGGATCGGGTCAAGAAGATCTTCGTACGAGCGGAGACTCATGCGAATCCGCTGATCAGACGAGCTGTCGATTATAATCCAGCAGAAGCCCCGCGGTACAAGAGACCTAGGCTACAGATCCTGGACAACGGCTAAACGAGGCAAAATCTCCTTCAGCCCAGCCGAGAAGACGTACCACTCAGAAGAGACACAGACATACTCCAACACCCTTCACCTACCACGCGGCACCGAACCGGCCGACTGCCGGTCGCGCTCCTTTGCCTTTTGTGAGCCCAAAGCCCTGAAGTAAATCGCTTAGGCCTTGCGCGTCCCGAGCTAAATAGCTCTACCTCCACCTACTGCCGGTAGACACCGGTAGGAACACCCCAAACCCGACAAACTGCCAAGGCAGGACGGCAACAGTCGCTCTGCTCGCGACATGATGACACTCCCGGGAGCAGACAGCCGATGAAAAATGAAAACAGAAACAAGAAGAGCGCCAGAAGAGAAAGGCACAAATCTGCTGGGTCCAACAAACCAGGACCGAGGGAGGTCTGCCAAAACGACCACACCATTCGCATCAGCGGACGGGGTTGCCGGTGGAGCAGGCCCGCCCCTTACGAAGTTAGTCTAGGCCTACAGCGATGCGATAGGGTAAAGGAAAGTAAAACTTCCGACCCCTGCCATCCAAGGTCATCGTCAAGCGAAAGAATATTGGCGCGTGCTCAAACCATTTCTGGGAGAGTCTCGGCCCCGGTAGGAGCTAAGTTATGCATGGAGTTTACGTAGATTGTTCTCTATCATATAAAAGGGAGTAAACGTGATGTTATTTAATAATTTGTTTGCATTATTTAATTTAGTAAAACAAAATAAATGCTGCTTTATTGTACTGCACCAATCAATGAGCGAGACGCGTGTCTGTGCCCGTAACCAACGAGGGAAGGAGCCTACGAGAACAGCAGCGATTTTGATAAATAAAAGAGTTGTATCGCTGCAGTGACGGCTGGTGGATTTGGATTATGCCATATCTCAGTATTGGAGCATGGAACCCATGCAATATTTTAAGGCAGGACTACCAGCACTGAAGGAAGAAGTTTTGCAGAAAAAAAATTGAAAAAAAAAAGGAGAAAAAAGTTACAAAAATGCGCTGCCTACCCAGATTAGTAAAATATTTTTTTTCGTAATCGGAAGGAAAATTTATCACCCAGTTTTTCCTGGTTTTCGAAAATTTTGTTTTTTATAAAGTTTTGACATTTTGAAATTTACACAATGTAGAACTTAAATTTCAAAATGTCATAACTTTACAAAAATTCAAAATTTTCGGAAACCAAAAAAAACGAGGTGATAAATTTTCCTTCTGATTACGAAAAAAAAAATAGTTTGCAAATATTTTACTAATTATACTTGCACAGAATTTAGAATTAGATAAAGAAAAACTAAGGAATTATTTATGTGACAAATGTGGTAATTGCATGGAAACTAATAAGTGCTGTAATCAACCACAAGAATTATCCAGTTAGTTTTGGTATTAACCAAGTAAATTTAGCACCTGAATAGCTTTGTAAATGAAAAATCATTACAGTTGAGGAATTTTAGGAGATGTTTTTATTTTATTTTTTAAAATATGTATATTACGTCCATGATATTTACATTTACATCAAGTTTGTTTAGTCTAGGTTGAAACGTATATTTTTTTTGAAAAGTGAATATAAATGATACATTTCGTTTTTGCATTAAATTATTTTTTATTGTAATTAGGCATAAAGTAGTAAATAATATTTCGTAGATATTTTACCTTGGTAAGGAATTTTTCTGAAAATTATTAGATAATGATTAGATAGATAACATACAAAGCAGCTAAAGTCATTAAACAATTATCTTATAGACTTTATTCTATTAAAGAATTATTATTTTTAAATTGGATTTAAATTGGCGTTGGAGGACCTTTGACAGAAATAACCGCACTTTATCTGAATAACAGCAGATAAGTTGCCTCACATGTAATCTTCTTGCCTAACAACAATGTCTAGAAAATGGCAGCAATGCTATATCCCTCTTGCTTATAGATCCATGTATGCAGTGTTGTCAACCCATGGGTATTTTTGTAATGGAATGGGAAAAAGAAAGGAATATTTAAAAAAAAATTGAAATTTCAGTACAGTCAAAATTAAAATGTTTTACCCATTGCTGATAGTTGTAATCACAATAAATTTTCACCCCAGTCAGAAATAGCATTTAATTTGAAAAGACTTTGTCCCCTTCTACCAACTCATTTGTTGGATTTTCAATTAGATCCTAATGGACCCTATATTATCTGTCCTTGTTCTTCTAAATATTTTAAAGTAGGAAGGGCATTTAAGTTAGGATCGGGTAACATTTCCGGAAGACCCCCTTCGTCGAAGAATAATAAAGAGTCGAATTGCCGTAATATTTGTTGTCGCTGCTTAGTCAAATTTAAGAAAAGTGTTTTATACAAATAAAGTAGACAATAAAATGATAAACAAGACTTTTGATTGTTCTGTAACTTTTGAAGGGATCGATGGAGATTCTGGACCGCTAAGAAAAAAAAAAAAACAAACTAAATGGAACTAAATGAAAAATGAATAACTGTACATTGACAAAAGGGACTGACAACTCAACAAAAGCATGGTATATTGGTGAAACAAATAATTTAAAGCATCCTTCAAATTGTTTACCCTTGGAAAATATTTATTTATTTTTATTTTTATTTTTTTTTTTATTTATTTTATTTGGTACACTATCCAACAGGTCCTCAGACCCAATTACAGAATAGGAATACTAGGTTACAACAAAAAAAAAAAGAAATACAGTAGGGACTTAGCTAAGGTACTTAAACATCATACAGAAGACAAAAGGGAATACAAAGATAATATGGATAAAAGAAAACAAAACAACAACAAAAAAAGTATCTACAATAGTAGTGAGTATAAGCATAGTATAAATAGTTAATTACACATATAATATGAATAAATAATACAAAACATTGTATGTCTTGAAATTCTTCCGGAAGAAGTTCCGAATCAGGGGTTGTACATGCATGATTTTATTGAGGCAACGTTGCAGTTGAATATGTCGACGCGATCATGTATGTTATTGTATATGTTACACATGACTTGTAATGGAGAGCATTTTTTTGAGTTTGTTCTTGGATTTGCTAAAATAATTGTGTTTGACGCGAAGCTACTCGGTGGGCATGAAACGGGAGCATGTTAAGAATATGGGAGCTGTTTATCACATTGTGTATCAATTTGTAAAGAAAAACCAAGTAAGATACTTTGCGTCGATCTTCTAACGATCTCAGTGAGAACCTTGACAGAAGTTCCGACTGGGGATAACCAATAGGCGGATATGACCCTTCAATTTTATAAGTGGAGTATTTCAGAAATCTTCGCTGTATGTTCTCTAAGTTATCTATATGTACTTTATAGTGCGGCGACCATACTATTGAGGCATACTCTAAGGTTGATCTAACGATAGAATTATAGAGTAGCTTGAGGCTAGTAGCATTGTTGAAATGATGAGTGTTTCTGATGAGAAAACCCAAAGACTTGTACGATCTATTAATTACATGATTAATATGATTCGTAAATGTTAGTTTTTTATCAAATATTACTCCTAAGTCAGTGAAAGTCTCCGGTCTAGAAAGTGTATTGTGTTCTAGCGTATATTGGTATGGTATAATATTTGTTTTTGTTGTTATAGATAAAACGTTACATTTTGAAGGATTAAGGGGTAATTTGTTTCCTATAGACCAATTATAAATTACGTTCAAGTTTTTCTGCAACATCTCGCACTCCTCAGAGCTCGAAACTCTACAGAATAGTTTTAGGTCATCAGCATACAGTAGACAATTTACGGTAATATCAGATACAATGTCATTAATGAAAATATTAAATAAAAGTGGTCCTAAATTCGACCCCTGCGGGACACCTGACGTTGGTAGAACCTCGACGGATTTGTGTCCACAGTATTGTACATATTGTGATCTGTTCTCGAGGTAGGATAAGAAGTACTCAACAAGCTGATTTGAAAATCCAAAAATGTGTAATTTTTGCAGGAGTAAATTATGATCTAGCTTATCGAAGGCTTTAGAGAAGTCTGTATAGATTATGTCGACTTGACTACCATCATCAATTGCTTCAGATAAATATTCCGTCAAACAGAAAAGATTAGTTGTTGTAGATCGACCTTTAAAAAAGCCATGTTGTGAATCTGAGAGTTGATGTTTTACATGTGGAAATATATTATCATATAATAACATTTCAAGAACTTTAGCAAAGTTGTTTAAAATTACAATAGGGCGATAATTAGTTATAAGAGTTCGATCTCCTTTTTTAAAGACAGGTATGATTTTGGATTGCTTCCAGTATTGAGGGAATGTTGATGTTCGGAGAGATAGATTGAAAAGTATTGAAAGTGGTTTGGCGAATATTGAAGCACAATCACGTACAACAAATGACGGAATGTTGTCTGGGCCACTAGTTAGTTTTGGCTTTAATTTTTTAAGTGACAATAATACTTCCTCTTCTGTGACCTGATGAATATTTAGACAAGTGTTATGTAATGAATTATGATTGTCAGCAGGATTACACTGATCTGGAGTAGAGTATGACTGTTGAAAAAAATCAGCAAATGAATTGCTAATTTTGATAGCAAATGCTCAGACTTGTTTAAAAATAGGTTTGCTTTTATTTTACAAAAATTGGAAAAACTGAGAATTTCAACTATTCATGTGGGAAAAAAATGGGAAATTTTGATCGAAAATATGAGAATTTCATTGAGAAATAGTTGGCAACACTGCATGTATGAAACTATTAGGCGTGTTTTATTGCCGTCTCCACTAGTGGCAAAAGTAGCAGCACCAATAAAACATCTTTTCAATGTTGCCAACATAACATAAAATTTACAAAAAAAGGTTACTCTCATTTAAATTTTTGCACTATACATGTTGCAACGAAGTGTTTTTTCCGTTAATAGTTTTCGAGTGTAACCAGACCGAAATTGGTTTTCGTCACATTAGTACAGCCTGTATACGATAACTTGTCGTAATATTTCTTTTAAAATCGTTTTGAAACAAAGTTAAATTTAGTTTGTAAACCCAGTATTGGGAATAACAATTATTTCAATTGTTTCAAACCGGTTTCTTTCCAGAGTAATCTTAGGTTGTTTATTATTCTATTGATAAATCGTTTATTGTGTTTGTACTCAATCAAGTAAGAGGAAAATTGGTTAATATAATTTAGTTTGATTTCAATGCAAGTTTAAATCATTTATTCGTGATAAAGAAATATGTTTTTATTTGTTTAATAATTTACCGAATAAATTATTAAGTGATTTATTTTTAACTATTAGTACTTGGCCGTTTTAAATTATTTCTTTTCGGAAATATAGTTTAAAAATTATAAGCGATTCCCAGCCTTAGTATATTTGATAAACATTTGTTTATATTAAATACCTCAGGGAATTTGTTTTATCGTTTTTTCGCTAAGCTAGCTTGAAGCATGTTGCCCCTCTACAACAACCGCACTTTTGATTCTCGTGCAAAGAATCACGTGACTTACCGCGCAGTCCGTTGAGAACAAAATAGCGGACACGGCTTGGAAGAATCACTTTTGCTCTGGTGAGTGCTCTAGTAAGCAGCACTCAACTCTTGATATCCAGAGCACCCCGCAACTAGGTAGTGGTAAGAATAATTTTGCCCGTTTTACTGTTTTATTTGTATTTCCGCCATTTTACCGTTTGTGCCCGCATTTACCGCCGTAGTGTTTTATCCGAAGTACCTGCTTTCTGAACAAGGCAGAGAATAACGGGAAATTTTGCGATTCTTCGATGAAGTTGGGTTATCCATTCAACGACAAGCATATCGAAATTTGTCGGTTGTCATTTTATTGTGCATTGACGTAAAGATAGGACTTTTATAGCTCGATCTCAAAAAAGAGTCCCATCTCAGTCGTAGTTGTATTAAAGTGCCGTTGAAATCTTTATACCTCGATCTCTGAAAAGGATTTCATCAGGTGCACGCGCAGTGACTTCCGTGAGATTTTTATGCCTCCATCTCTAAAAAAAATCTCACTAGGTGCCCCGGAAGGTAATGCAAAAACCGTACCGTTCGATACTCGTGTTCATTATAATTAAATTTGTACAGGGAATAAGTCTGCAGTTGAGTTGTAACCAATTACTCTAAGCTATCATTAGCTACCGAAAGTTAACCTCGAACATCTCCAATCATTCACGCATATCTCTGGCTTGATAAGTTTAAGGGACAGCTTTGCAAATCAGACAGATTAGACAGTCATATATACTGTCTGTCCCTGGACTGACCTGCATTTGTGTTTTGTTTCCACCCCGATACCGCTTACCACTGACCATAACTGTTGCACCGACCGCCTGCCGTAATACCGTCTTAAGCATTAGTGACTAACATCATTAACCACTTGCTGTAAATACCAGTAGTAGTAGCTGCCGTAATTGTGCTTTATTGCGAATCACCGCTTGCTTGCTTTTGCCTTTTATTTAAAGCAAAGGTATAAACCTGCTTGTACACCAAGAATTGTTTTCGGCAGGTAAGGTGAAGTTGTCCATTGCTACGCAAACGACAACCACACACACACACCGCCTGGCATTCCGTTTCTTCACTGAGTTACCTAGCTTTTATCACATCGCTGATAAAATAAAGTGGTGTTCCTACACTTTAAAACAGGAACTAGCGCTCGAAACCGTTACCGTAATAAAAAAGTTCAAAGTACCGTTACTGTACTAAAGGGTGCCAAAATGACACGTCACACACACACACACACAAATAAACATTGTGGTAGTAAGTACATCACAATGTAAGTTTTAAAAACTGTACATACCATTTTTGTCATTATTAATAATTATTTAATTGGTCAATAGTAAAATGTTTATCTATTTTTCTTAAAATTTGGACAATCTGATCTGATTATCCACTGGATATTTATTCTATGTATGGGACATGCAAATGTCTACAAATTATAAATGTAAATTCTCAGGTAAAATACCAATATGACCATTTTACCATTTTATTGAATGGGAAAAAATGCCATTTATACAGCAAATAATATCAAACAACAAATACCCTATTATGTTTTTATTCGCCTATTTAAAAACAGTATAATGGAAAAAATATTTTATAATACATTCACAAACTATCTAATACTATACTTATATGGTTTTTTTTAAGAGAATTGAATTTTAACAGGTAGACCACGTACCACACATGCTGATTTGGTTCCATAGAAAGATACTGATTTCTTTGACAAGCTTAAAGCTCTTAGTAGTTCAGGTTCACAAATAGTTCCTTTATCAATGGGTGTTCTATTTCTTACAAACTTTACTAAAAAAAGAAAAAATAATTACAGTAAAAATGAATATATTAACATTGTGTAATATATTTAATATTAATTATGTCGTTTTTTAACTTTTGCTTAACATGCCTCAATATTATTTTTTAAGCAGACAGCCAGAATAACAAAATTATGAAGAAGTATACAAAAGTAAACTTTATGCATTTTGCAAAAAGCTGTTTATTTTATTTATATATAATAAACACTTTGCGGCTTTAGTTTTAATATTTAGTCTGTTTTTATGAAACTGAATAGCACCTTGGAAGATTTATTACTTCAGAGACGTCGTAAGTATGGAAGATTGAAGGTGGTAGATAATCCTAAGTTATATGTTGTTTTGCTATGGCAAATTTTAGAATAAGTGTACATCAAAAACATTGTTTGTTAATAATAATTATAAACACCAGAGAAATTAGACAAAGAAATTAGTTACACTAAAACTTTAAAATTCAGTTACAAACTGTTGGTTAAGGAAAAAATTAACAAAAATGTATGAATTAGAATATTACAGACGAAAAAATGTACATAAAGTTCAGTGGAATCAAGTACCACTAAAAAATAGCAAGAGATTTTGCAAAACTTGTCCAATGGAACGAAAATTGGTGATATTATACACTGAAAAGTTTCTAAACAAAAACCATACAACTCAGTGACGGTGACTTATGTAAGTTTATATGTTTTATGATGACTGTATGAGATATAAAAAAAGTCACCTATGTATAAAATAGTTTTTTTTGTTGTTTGTTGTCAGTGTTAAAAATGTCATTTTATGCCACCAGTGTTAAAGCGTTTACTATTAACAGCAGTGGAAGGTTGACCGGCAGCAGCTGAAAGAGACGGTTGACTATGCGCTAACTAGAAGCTGTTGCTGAACGTACTTAGCGCCAAATTTTTACGCTGTTTCTAGCCAGCACAGGTTGTAAAATGCTATGCTATGTATATAACTCCTTCATCTATGGTACATAATCTCAAAAATAATATGAATATAATTAGTGGAATCGCTGACGATAATACAATTTATGTTTTAAGTGATTATATAATAAATAAATGTAACCAAAATGTTACAATTACTTTCAAATATAAGTTTGGAATTTTATATAAAATTAGGAATATTTAAATGCTGAATTTAACTTTTTGGCAGTTCTGGATAAGCACAATTAAATAATTGTGCTTTTCCTATTATTCTAAATAGAAAATCGATATGCCACAGAAGAGAAGCTGGGGAATGGTGAAAATATTGTGGCAGACATTGGAAATGAAGACTCTAAATTTACCTAGAACAATAAAACAACTTTGTTATTTCTAGATGAATACCAAAAACGAATTAATGATATTCATAATCCTTCTGTAAAGAAAAAGGGTTTGTGGTGTGTCAGAGCAAATGTAATGATTAAAGAAAGATATCAAGTTGTTGCTGAAATGTTGGATCGAAAAATGAGAAATAAGAAATGTACCTTCAATAAAATAAATGAAAACAACAAAAAAAAAGCGAACTGGACGTAGAATTCTATGGTAATATTATAAATTTTATGCTATTTTTGTCGCAGATTAAACTGTGAACACTAATGTTATTGCATCGCTAAGAGTACAAAATTCGCAAAATGATCATACCATTCCTGAACCTGACTATTAATAATTCAGTTACAGTTCATAAAAAAAAATTATATGATTACACGACTTCTATATTTTTGAAGATAGAGTTTATTTTGTATATTTTGAGAGCAATTGTTTTGATATTTTTATATCAAGAAAGAGTTTTTTGTTAATAAAGTTTAAAAATATTGTATCTTTTAGTCCATTTTCAACTTTTTTGGAACAAAAAATTTAAAAAAATTGTGTTCTACATTAGCATTTAAAACGTACTACTTCGGATTCTTCCACTCTTTTTTAGGCTGTCCAAAATTGCCCCACCCTATGGGATTAATTCGCTGCAAAAAAAATTGATTAAATCAAAAAATAATGTTACCAAAAAAATCACCCAGCTCACGTAGAAGGCCCTCAGCCATCAGAAACATTTAAAAAAATGCCCGAGACCAAAACTACATGGGTTTAAAATACCGCATGTCACACCACTTTTTTTTAGTAAATTAGATAAAGAATAAAAAAACATAATCAAAACTTCAAACCGCAATTTTGTATCTCAATTCTCCGATTTTTAAAAGGCGAAATAGTAAAATTAATTTTCATTAAAAAACCGTTCCGCAGTATAAGCGCAACGGCCAGCGCCGCGACGCATTTTCAAACATTAAAATGACGTTCATAAACAATAATTACAAACTGGTCTGAACGATTTTATTGCAGCCCGTGAGGCCCTACAAAATTTTAATTTCAGTGGTCGCCAGCAGCAAATAATTATCAGAGGCCAAAGCCATCATAAAAGAGTAAAAACTAAAGTTCTGTATTTGTATCATAAAATTTTAAAAAGATGCTAGTCGCACACACCTAAAAAATTAATTGTTACAAAGTCAATTAAACAAATAACAATTAATATCAAGGTAAAATAGTTTCAGACAAAATAATAATAATTTCAGGCAACAATCATTGTTTCCACAGCGCCTAATTAACCGCCACATTTGTCTATACGAGACTTAAATTTGTAAAATTGAAGTTTGGTACACCGTTTAGACCATTCAGATAGACAAGCCGTGTCGGAGCTTTTACTAAATCGGAAGCTTTCGAGAAGGGTAGTTTTGTTCTTACTATGCGCTTTTAAAAACATGACATCATGTTAACATCGCAATAAATGACTATACAACCCCTATAAATATAAAATTTGAGACAAGTTAAGACAATTAGACCACTCGACACTGAAGAGCAAGCATCATGGTAGTAAATTCATTTTTAAAGTATAAATTTTTCACTTTTACATTAATACAGACTTGATGTCCCTTCGTGAACGATAAATAATTAATTTAAAACCGGTTGTGAACCCCATTATTAAACACCAACTGATCTACAGCCCTTAGGACAGTCTTTCGTTGACTGTTTCACAGGTAATAGATCTTCCCGGGCCCCAGAAGTCGTAAAATAGGCACACCCCAGAAGTCGTAAAATAGAAATTCTCCACGCACCAGGCTGAGTTATTTTTTGGTATCCAAGACACGAAGATGGTGTCCACCACCTACAAAATATTTTTACAACATTCATCGCAGAAAACCAGAAGCACTTCTTCGACAGCTTTTTACATTCGTGGATTTTGGCTTGAGGGGTCTTCCGTCATCAGATTTTACAGTAAAAATCTACGTTGTTTTTTATTTATTAAACTTAAAAAACCACAAGCAGGCTCCTACGGACGTAGGTTGTCTAACAATAAAAAATTAAACATTTTTGCAAAAGAACATCATCGTCTGAGATCTCCGAGGACAAAGTAAGGAAGTTACTTACATACTTAGTGACTTATTTTTCAAAATTATTTTTTCGCGAGATAAATTCGTTAAGATAAATTCTCGAACCTGTTTTATATTAAAAAATTTAACCTGTTTTAAAATTAAAGCTTCACTCGACTTAAAATTCATTTTATTCAATAAAATTTGTTCTAAAGTAAGTATGGGGTCGATCTGGCCTGGGAAAATTTTAAAGACCGTGGGAAAATTTTCCCATCCCTGAGAGCCCCCATAACAATAAATCCGCCTTTGATATTTGCCGACAATTCCTTTGGTGTATGCCGCTAGAGATTCAGAAGTTTTCCTATGCTCACCCCGTCTAGATCGACCCACTCACATTTACTTTTCCATCGTCCCAATTAAGTAAGTATTATTAATTTTTGTAAATTAGATTATATTAAATGAAAAAAAAACCGTCAACGTCTTGACTCCAACTCACATCAGCAACGTATCCTAGTAAATCATCACACGCTTTAGACCACTCGACCACCAACATCAATTAAAACTACATGTTATGCTATTGTATAAAATGGTATAAAAGAGGTACTACCTACCATCTGTTTTTAGATATTTCTTGAGATACCATATTAATTATTATTGATAGAAATAGTAACAACATCTTAGGGATATTTGAATGGGAATGATTAGGACTTATGTTATGTATGTCTTTACACTCTTTACATCTAATTATTCAATAATTAGATATCATTAATACTATTAACATACAAAAAATATTAATGCAATAAAAATATTCAGATATACCTAGGTATTCGTTATCAACAATCAACGAGATAGGTCCCTGTCGGTATTACTTTTATCTATCGTATTTTTTAAAAAACTAATATGTTCATTGGAGATGTTACGATGATGTAGGTGATTATGATTAATAATACTAATTTACGAAAATTACCTTAATAACAAAGCAGTATTTAAAAATTGAAAAGAAAAAACAATAGTTAAAATTTGTAGAAGCAAAATAAAAATTTAATTATTGTAGATACCGTAAACCCCTACAACTTAGAACACTTTTTTTGAATCATTGTCTGATATTTCTTTCATACATTTTTTTTAACAACATAAAAAATCTCATATCACGCGCCACTTCTATGAATTGCAATACAGCATGGTGAATTAGGGTTTAATATTTTTTTCATAATTAAAAAAAAATAAAAGATGGGTGTTCAAAGTTGGGGTCATTTTTCCACAACTTTGAACAACCGTTTATTTTTGTCTTTTTTTTAAAGTTGTATAAGCTTAACTGCAACATTGAACACCCTTATGATACAGACAAACGCAATGAAGAAAAAAATCAAATAAAATTCACTTTTATTTTAATGAAAACATAGTAGGTACATAGGTTTTAGCTCTTGTTACATAAAAAAACATCATAACATTAATAAAATAAAATCTTTTTATTCAGGTATGAAGAAATACAATCAAATATAAAAATAAACAGATAGGTAGTAAACTAGGTAGATACCTATAGGTATTTTAAAAGAATAAAACATGTGCAAATGCAGGAAAAATAATAATTTTGTAAGTAAATCTGTTAAAGGCTGTCACCTCAAAGAATTTTTAGAATAAACGAAATTAATTTTTTAAATAATATAAATATTTTTCTTATTATTTTCTAAGAAATTATTTTAAAAATTGTTTGAAGTGACAGACAGCCTTACTTCATTTTTCCAACTCCCTGTCTAAGACAGGGAGTTGGAAAATGCCTTTATTTCATTGGCCTTAAAAAACTAATGCATGACCAAATCCATTGATGGATTTGTTAAAACTTTAACAAGTTCCTCAAGGCGTATTATGCCCTCGTCGGCAATCGTGGGCCAAATAAATTTATTTGATATTTTTTTGGACCTTCTTAAAAATTTTACAAATACATTGTCATTATCTATAATTTCAACGAATTTTCCAATATAATGGCGTTTCAGTTCTTTAACTCGAAATTCTACAATATGAAATTTCTCAACTTCTGGAGTGATTGGCAGGTTGTCAATTTGGATATCTTCCTCCAAATCTTGGTCAAAGGTATTTTCGGAGTCGTTCTCATCTTCATCTATATCTTCACTTGCATCAGATTGTTCTTCATTCAGTGTACAAAATTTATTTTCATCATCTGATGTTTCCAAATCTTCCACATCAGTTTCTGCTACTTCCTTCGTGATTTTCTTTTTTCTCTTTTCCATATTCTTCGAGTTATCTTCATCTAGTATTTCATTCTGATTCTGTAAATCCTCTACACTTATACTCTTTCCTACAGGTACTTGAATTTTTTTCTTTCTACCTTTTTTTGGCAATTTATTGACTCCTCTCATTTCCTTTATAAGTTTTTCAACTGCATCTCACACGCTTGTTTGAACTTCATTTAGATTTTGGTCATTTTCATCTTCTTTGTTATAGCCAGGAAGTCTTTCTAAAACTTTCTTTTGAGTTAAACGGATATAAGCCAGTTTTTGCGAATCCCGACACAATATTTTTGGATTTCTCTTCTTCACTGGGATATATGGCAGAATATAATTTTTTTTCAGTAATCGTGGAAATTCGTCTTTCAATAGAGTGAGATTTTCTATGGCATTGGAATTATCTAAAATTTTCCTCCAGGCCCGTTTTAACGGCCCATAATAAGCTACATCGAGTGGTTGTAGTAAATGGGTTGTATTTGCAGGCAAGCAGACAAACTTAATGTTATTTTCCTCACATAATTGCAATACCTTTTCAGTAAAATAACTCGATAAATTATCACCCAAAATTACTTTTGGGCCAGGTACATTTTTTACATTAGCAATAAATATTTTTTTCAAACCAATCTCTAAAAGTCGCACTATCGAACCAACCAGACTTCGTTCGATTATATCTTGTCAATAGAGGTCCTCCCTCAGTCCAAGTTGACCAAAGATTTTCACTTTTATACACCACATATGCTGGCATCATTTTTCCAGAGGCCGATCCACAAAAGATAATAGATATTGCGGTTTTCGTGTTATCCCTTACTCTTTCTGGGTATTTGACGACTCTCTTAAACACACATTTTTTGGTCCCGGGGTCATCGGAAAGATTAGTTTCGTCATAATTAAAGAAGTTACTTGGCGGTACCCCTTCGATAGTTTCTTTCATATTTTTGAAATATTCCTCAATCTCTGTGGCGGACACGGAGGCCCGTGATTTTTTTATATTTTGACATTTCCTTTCGCGTAAAATACGATGTCTTTTTATGAACCCTTTAACCCATTTTGAACTGGGCAAATTATTGTTAAATTTTTTAATAACACGACCTCTACCAGTCAAGTAATTTTTGGCCATGATTCTTATATCTGTAATATCAAAGGGATTCATTCATTCAGCAACTTTTAGAATATGTTGTACGAATGCATTTTCTTCCACGGGTGTAAATGAGTTAGGGTGCCCTATTTGCGACATATGTTTCCTATTTAATTTGTTATTGAGAGTACCTAAGCATATTTTATATTTTTTTGAAGCCTGTCGTAATGATAATTTACCAGTTCGGATATCTTGAAGAGCCTTATTTAGTGTTTCCTCTGAGTATCTTTTGCAGTTTGCATTATATATCCGTCTGGAATTCAGTCTAGCAGAAGAAAAAATAGATTTACTCAAAGTATTAGATTACTTACTAAAAATCGTAGATTTTATGACAATATTGATTAAACTTACCTAGAACGAGATAAAAGTCTCCCCACCACACAGAAAACGGCTTAACCACCTGTTGACATTCAAGAATCTGCCCTGAAGTTGCATAGTGCGATTAAACAGCAATGGTGCCAACTTATACTCAAGTTTTGAAGCCTCAGTGGCGTACGCTCGAAATATTAAAATGAGTACAGAATTCTGCAAAAAAAATTATACAAACAAAATCGGGATTTTCTTCAAAGTTAGGTTGCCGTTCAAAGTTGTAGGGGTTTATGGTATATATAACGATAAATAACAAAAAAAAAAAAAAGCTATGTGCATACCTATGTACACCGAAATAAAGGCTCATAGCAAGGTCATCAGATTTTATAAGACACTCCACCCTTTAAAGCTAACTACTCGATAGGTCTATAACGTTTTTAGAAAAAAAAAATATCTTGATTCTAGCAATGCGGCTGCACAAATGTTAGTTGACCTATCAATAATTTTACTTCAGTAGCATCTCTCAATATATTATCATTTGTATTTTGTTTATCCTTGAGACCTTGGATATTATACTCGCAATGTATAATTATATACCTGTATATTATTCTTTTGTCGTCATTCATATCAAACTATCGAAGGCTTCACAACAATGGGGTGTAAGCTCAAAATAACAACTTTTTTAGAAAACCAGTAAAAATTATGTTTGTATTAAAATATACCTTGGGGATTTTTTTTGATAGCCAGATTGAAGCAAGAAAAAAATTTCCTAGGACCTAATATGTTAGTTGATCACCAGATGGACGAGGCGCCTGTAAACTACCCCATATTTTCATCGAAATAGTAAATAAAACCGCTTTCCGTTTATTTTTGTATCGGGGGTGTATTATGCATAAATGCATAAATATAATATAATGCATGCATCAAACAACCTACGTTTTTACAGACAGGGATTACTTTTCCTCAATTTTTTATCCTCGCACCTTGTAGATAAGGGCATACAGTACATACCTGTACGGTACGTGGTGTACTGTACTTATACATGCCAACGTGAACTTGCTTTTGGAACTAACATATTAATGACATTTATTTATTGATAAAATCATTTGTCATTACTGACTAGTCAAATTTAATCATAATATGAAATATATGAAAATCAACGGATCCAAGTTAACACAATATGTAAAAATATCATCATAAAAAATAGAATGCCTATCTATGGAAGTAATATTATTACGCTGATCATGCAAATATCTCAAATATAAATTAATACAATAATATTTTTTTTTGCTTTTTTTGTGGGAGTAAAATTCTATATTCGTATAAGTATTTAATATCAGGTCATCCACTTCGGCAACTTAGCGGTCTAATTAGTATAGAGAAGACGTTTTATTTCATTTGTCTTATGTATCAACGTCAATACCTACCTGCTGGTGGCCTCAGAAAATAAAATCTGTTTGTTATCCATGTAAATAAGTCTGTTAATTTATCGTTAATATTAATACTCTAATTACCTATGTGTTAATTTAAAAACTGGGTAACTTTCATGCGCCCTATGGGTACATATGTACCTACTTCATTTCGTTTGTGATTAATTTTTTTTGTTTTAAAAAGCGTGTATGCATGCGTGTTCTTTTCTTACTGAATGTGCTTCTTTTTTTATCTATAAACACAGTGACAAACAAGTATCTGTGGACATCAGGACCTTTTCATCGTATATCTCGAGGCCAGGATCTTATCAGCAGACACGAGGCTCCAACCACCGGTTCAGACATTGGGAGTTTTAAGATTATTATTATTATTATTTTAGAGATAATTGTCAGCAGAAACAGAGGCAGCAGTGCAATCTCTGATAAATTGTCGTGGCAATTTGTAGATATTGTATATAAGTAAACACTTGAGATTATTGTTTTTATTTTGTCACATCTATAGGGGATGACAGACTTTATGTTTGGATTAGTAAATTAAAATTTGTTAAGTCAAATATTATATTAAATTTAATTTTGGGGAATTATTATTTATCAAGGAAACTTGTACTGAATATTTATATTCGGAATAAATGTTGTTAAGTTTTATCTTGTGTTTTTGTCTAAAAAAAATTTCACTTAAACTAATACGTGTCAGCTTTGTATTAAGTAAATATATTGTTTTTATCACGCTTATATTAGCTTCACCTGTATGTTTGTTTGTAACCGACTCTTTGGACTCGATTTTGACCCACTTTAAACGGACAGATTTAATTGAAACTTTGTACACTTACGAAGAACCGGTAACAATACAATAATTTGATAAGTTTATATCATTATCCTGATCAGGATCGCCAGAATTAAATAATTTCCTTTCCTCACATATCCTCTGCGTGAGAGCAAGAGGCTTAATACTGTAAGTACATTCCGTGATTGTCAGTTCGGTCGTTGACCGAGCGGGCTAAGGCACAAGTCTTAGTCGACGCGAAACGACGGACTCCTCGGGCGTGAGTTCAAATCCCATGGCTGAAAAAAAAATTTTTTTTTCAGAAGTATCTGTTGGATCGTAATATGTTATATCAGCATCAATAAGCAATATAAATATAGTTTAAAAAAACTAAAAAAACACGCTTTCATAGCACATCAAACTAAAAAAGTGAAAAATAATTATTAATATAAACTGAAAAAAATAATGAACGAAAAATACTAGTATTATTGTGAAAAAAGCGTGGGGCGCTTTGTGCCATATTTTTCGTATATCGAGCAACTCACGCTTTTTTTCACAATAATACTAGTATTTTTCGTTCATTATTGTTTTCAGTTTATATTAATAATTATTTTTCACTTTTTTAGTTTGATGTGCTTTAAAAGCTTGTTTTTTAGTTTTTTTTAACTATATTTATTGATTAAATTATTTATATTCAGAAGCATACAAATTTTATTTTGATTTTATATCGCCATTCTGAAGTTACTAAAAACATCAGCATTGTTAAAGTTAAAAGTAATAGTGCTTTTTTAACGTAGAATGATATTCTGGAATTTTATTTATTAAAAGAGAACAAATGAAAAAAGTGGGAGTGAAAAACCAACTCCCACCACTAAACAATTTCTTGTAAATGGGACAGGAAATAACTGCACTGCCAAAAAATGCATTTCTATTAATCATATATTTCACTCCACTGGCGGATTTAGGGGGGGCGAGGCAGGCGCCCGACCTCCCCCGAAATGTTAGCTTTTCACCAAAATTAACACAAACAAAATGTTCAATATACAGGGTGGGGCAATAGGGCATCCAACTTCGATAACTCGAGTTCTATGATAGCGTGAAATTTGATTTAAAAACATAAGTAAACTAGACAAAAAAGTCTATAACCGGAAATAGTTTTCGAATATACAGGGTGATCTAAGACGATTCTACAGGGTTAAGTAACATTTTTTTAAATGAAATGCCATGTATATCAAAACATTTTTTGAAACCTCTTTGTAGCCTCCTTTCACCCCTGTGACTTTATTGACTTTCTCCCAACCAGTTGGATGTAATGATTTTTTTTGTCGAAATTATACCATTTATATGTGTATATTAAAAATATCACTACAATCACAACTATCGATTTAAAAAAAAAATGTTATTACTAGTTATAAGACATCTGTGTGATGACACCCAGACACTTTCAATTCCTAAAAGTATACAGGGTGGCCAAAAAAGATTTTTAAATTTACAACTTTTTGAACTGAATTTTCTCAATTTTTTTCAAATGTATATATTTGGACAATGTGATGTAGGATTGAAATAAGAACATTTTTTGTACGTTCATTCCTATGACTATTTGTGACCATTTTCAATTTATTGAACAGCAACGTGAGTGGAAAATTACAACATGATGCCCATAAAAACAGCACAGCAATAACAATCCAAAATTTGAAGGAAATAATAATAAATGCTTTTAGAAGTATCACTCCGGTAATTTTATAAACAGCAGAAACTTCATTCCAATGACGCATAGAAATGTGTGTCAATCAAAATGGGCAACATGTGGAGCATTTTTTATATTTTCCAGATCTTAGAGTGACAAATTTTAACATGGGATGGAACATCTATGTATATTTAATCTATGTTCTGCGCTTATTTGGTAATTAAAATTTAATAATTAAATATATCAATATACTTATCATACTTACTTTTATCTTCTGCCTTATTCCACTTTGATTTATCTACATACTTCCAATGTGTTGGCGCTTCTGATGGTATCCACTGACTCATAAATTCAGTAGTGAGTATATCTGTATCCAGATCAGTAACTTCCCATAACATCCCTACTACACAAGGACTAGAAACAGAAATTTATTAAACAGATGATTTATTTAAAACACCTCTTTTTTATTTATTAAATATATGTGAGTTTTAGTCATTGTACTGTTTAATAACTTTTTACAATTTTACTCAAAAAAAAACTAATAAGAATATATGTCAATGAAAAACTAACTCATATCAAAACGGTATAGTTTTGTGAAACGTTGAATTGAAGTTTTTGTTATCAAATAGATAAATCCAAAATATTCCCTGTGATCATAAATTTCGATAAACTATAGCCCCTTATCTATTAAAACACTGTTCAAGTAGAATGGTAAAATTATTTTTGATATTAACCTTTTTGTGATCATTTTCGTACACATATCTAATGCAAATGCCTATTTGGGATGGTATCACATTAAAAATGAAAATAAGATTACTGAAAAGAAAGAAAATCTTTTTTTGTTTTTCTTCGAAAATTGTCCACAGGAAGACATTTTAGAACATCATTTATGCTATTATAGATTATGGCAGAGTTATAAGAAAAAGATCTACGAAACAAGGTTAGACGATAAGGCGGTAACGATAATTTATTTGGTAACGTAGATAGGTTGATCCCATATGAGTAATTATTCATGATAAATCAAAAAGAAAAATTCTCATAAAATTCCTTTATTACTGTGACCGGTTTCGTGAACAAATTCTGTGTCTGATGATGTGAAGTAATTAATTTGTTCACGAAACCGGTCACAGTAATAAAGAAATTTTATGAGAATTTTTCTTTTTGATTTATCATGGATAATTTATTTGTATGTCTCAAATCGATATCGTGAATATTATTCCTAAATATCAATTTCTCACGAAGGTACAATGGCGAGGAGGTACATAGAATACGGTGGGTGAATAACGACATATTATATTTATACACATTTTCAACTCGTAACCATCCAAGATCATTTATTTTTTAGGAAGTACGATGGTATTTTCGAATACGATAAACAAATCGGCAACAGCTGTTCTGTATTTTTTGTAAACGATTCTGTGTTATTTTATCCAAGCAGCTATAATATACGACATTACAGTAATGTCAAATAGGTAGTACGAAAGTGATTCACAGAGTTTTTTTCGTAATTTAAAGTTAATAATACTTATATTGTTATATAATAATTTTAGTGCTACATAAGCTTTTTTTACCATTAAACCTACGTGTTCTTTAAATCTTAACTTTTCGTCGTAAATTAGGCCTAAACTTTTTACTCTATTTACAACAGTTAGATTTTTGTTAGATATTTTTAATTTTATGTTCTCTTTTACATAGTTATAATTTTTTTTATTACAGAAACATATTACTGCGCATTTGTCAGCATTTAGTTTTAAGTTGTGATATTTTGAATACTGTTCAATAGAGGCCAGGTCACGATTTATGTTATCAGATGTAATTTTTATATTATTTGGATCAAAAGTGCATGACAATTGTGTGTCATCGGTGTAGCATTGAATTTTTGTATAATTTACACTAGTGAAGATATCGGCTGTATATATTAGAAATAGTATAGGTCCTAAAGCGGAACCCTGAAAAACTCCTGAAGTAATTTCCGTGATATTTGAAAATTTATCATTCAATTTTACAGTCTGATACCTGTTACTTAAGTAGGAGCCGAAAAACTCAATACATTTGTCATTAAATCCGAAGTAGCTAAGTTTGGCACATAATAAAGAATGATCCAGAGTGTCGAATGCTTTAGAAAAGTCTAGAAGCACTAGCGACGATGCATGACCGTTATCTAATGATTTTATGATGTCATCAGTAATATTTGCCAAGACACTTACCGTACTATGACCCTTTCGGAATCCAGACTGTAGATGAGAGATTATATTATTATATATAACATATTTAGAAATTTGAGGTTGGATAAATTTTTCTAAAACCTTAGAAAGTGCTGTTATTATACAAATTGGCCTTAAATCTGAATAAGCTTTAGGGTTACTAATCTTTGTTAGTGGGGTAATTATAGTTATTTTCCATAAATTAGGAAAATATCCAGACTCTAAACAGAAATTAAGTATATGAGTAATATGTTTGCATATAAGTGGTCAACACAGTTGTAGCATGTAAGCATTTACATTGTCACAACCATAATGCGTTTGACTTAAGGTTGTGGATTATTTCGTTTATTTCGTGTACCGTGGCTAGTTGAAAGTGAAAAGAAATTTCATCTTTAAATGTATTTGTCAAATATTGATTTACAGTCTCTGGACAATTATCAGGGGGCCTATAAACAGAGGTGAAATACGTATTAATGTCATTTACGTTTTGTATGTTAAGTGGGATTTCAGTTGATTTATTTTGTTTTATATTTAACTTCTGTAAAGCATTCCATAAATGTCTACTATCAAGTCTATCTTGGCAATATGTCAAATATGAACTTTTTTCGTGTCTTATAGATTGCAAAGTAAAATTACGCAGCTGTTTATAATAATTCCAGTTTTCTGTGGTTTTATTTTTTTTTATAGCGACTTAGTGCTTTTTTACGTTCTTTCATCATTTGCCTTATAGCTTCGCTTAACCATGGGGCGCTGGGTTTTGTAACACGTTTGTTATAAGTGGTGCATGCCTGTTAAATAAAGATAAAATATTTTCAGTTAGAAAACTAAGTTTCAGATCTATATTATTCATATAATATATGTTATTCCATGGAATGTTGTTTAGATCTATTAAAAAATCATCATGATCAAAATTTCTAAAATTCCTATAAGTAATTATTTTTGGTCTTGATTTTGGTACTACCATTTTTAATTCGCAAAATATCATTCTGTGGTCAGATAATTAATCTGCGTTAAGCATACCTGAGGTTAATAATAAATCAGTATTATTAAAATAGATGACATCTAATATTTTTTGTGATGTTTGAGTTATATGAGTAGGCTCGGTTATAACTTGTACAAAATCGTAAGATAACATACATTCGCCAACAGGATTTTCACAACTTTGGTCAACATTTATATCTCCTACTATCATTACATTATCATACTGTGGAGTTACATACGATAAAAAATCATCTAAAAATTCAACAAAAGTATTACAGTTATTACAACATGGAACTCGGTATACTATACACAAAAGAAGATTAAAGGTTTCAATTTTAATTTCAATGCACATGAATTCAATTCCATCTGCAGTACAAAAATCACTAAGAACATTCGTATATTTTATACCGTCCTTGACGTATGCTCCCAAACCACCACCTCTGCCACCAATTCTATCTTTACGTACAAAACTATACTCAGGAATATTTATAATTTGCGAGGGAATATTATCGTTTAACCATGTTTCAGAAACACACATAATGTCAAAATTATTCTCTACAACTAAATTTAAAAAGTGATCAAAACCCGTAGACAATGATCTAGTATTTAAGTGGCCAATTTTAAAGTTGTGATTTATGGTGTTATTATTCATAATTAATTTTATTTTTTAGTTGCTCTATCTTATATAGATAAAAAGTACATAGTGGGTCATTCGCAGCGTGATCAGTTGGAAAATTATATTTAAATTTACTATTGAAGTTTGTGCAATTTATACAACGAGCATTATCTGAGTTACATAATTTGATTTCATGGGGTCCAGAACATTTAAAGCATATATCAGAATTATTTCTACACTCCTTTTTTAGGTGACCAAATTGACAGCACTTGAAACAACGTGGTAAATTTAAATGTTCTTTTACACCATGTTTTGTCCACCCGATATAAAGATATCCTCGAACTAGAATAAATTTAAACATTTCAGATGTGACTTCAAGAACAATATTATATTATTATTATTATACTTTAATTTAGTTACAATTCATATGTCATTTACATTAGCATTTAAGTTATTATCAAAAATTATATTGCTTATTAGATCACCATTTTCTAGTTCTTCATTGTTTACACTAAACACCATTAATCTAGGATTTAATTTTTTTTTGGTTCGCATACATCATAATGAGTACCCACTTTTTTATTTAAGTTTTCTCTTAATTTTTCAAGAGAAGATTTGTCTACACAGTTAATAAGTATCCCATTTTTTATTAATTTTGTGCTATTAATATTTATATTCAATGAGCCGGGGTTTAGTGCAGTTTTGATATCCATTTCAATTTTGGTGTTCAGTACAGAATTATCGTTAGATTTAATCAACAAAACAGCTGAGTTTGTATTTATGTTTTTTTTGACAGCTTGACTATAAGAAGTGTTAGCCTTCATGTTATCAGCGGAAGAAGTAATTTTGTTTTTATCGTTCTTTATGTTGGTTGTACATTATATAAGTAATGCAAAGTAAGACTACATTAATTTTGCATAACTACTGCAAAACAGACTGGTGATGGCGAGCGGTGGGTATGCGCCATTGATAAAATTTCAACGTTACTCCACTCCTCGGTTAGAGCAGAATAACAAATGTGTTATTCAGAGGCGTTACATATTAACGCTGTTTTTGTGGTTATTTGTTATATTATCTTAAGCTGTTGTTTTTATATGTAAATATCGAATAAATACTTGTATTAACCGCTGTTAACATATGAAAACAATGTATTGATTGGATAATAACTATTATTTCTTTATACAAGTATTTTGTTACAGAGTATCTGCGCGACCGCTCGCCATGACTCGTCTGTGTTACAGTACATCATTTAATTTTGTGTTGGTTTAGCATTAAGTAAATGCTAATATATTCAATACAAAAGCAACATAAAATTTAATATGTTGTTTTAACACTAGTACTGAAATGGGTTGGAACCTTTGATGTGAAGATTGCACTGACGTAGTTTTCCACAAAACACCATATAATGCATTCGATGCGTGTTCGCCAACCAAGTTGTCATCATCTGGAGATGACTAAAACTAAAGCGAAACGCGTATCGAATGCGGTATATGGTATTTTGTGGAAAACTACGTCAGTGCTTTAACACTAACAACTTTAAAAATTTAAATGATTGTGAAAACAACATATATTTTGAATAGAAATTATAATCAACGAGATGCGGTTTAGATATTACCATAACCCAAAACTGAATTTTGTTTACTTGTGTTACTTTTATATGACAGTGCAATATGTACTCAACTAGTTTGTTGATATCTACAAACTTGCAAATTTTTACGAAATCCTGATTCTAAACAAGGTCGAATTATCACATTTAAGGGGTGATCATTATACGCGGCATATATCTATTAGAACTGTATGAGTGAAATAATCAGGAATTAAAACAAACATTATTTTTCCTCCTAAAAATGGCGGTGCTGCCGGCTGTTAAATGAACCTTAATTTCACTATTTGTGACTTGCAATTCATTTAACTTCTATTATTTGGTTTTTGTGCTGTGCAGCAATGGAGGTTAGAATTGTTTTATTTCTTTCGAGCATAGGCAGTTGAATCTAGCAAATAGCAAGCCTTGATTTATGAGACCCAATATATTTAGTTTACTATGCATTTAAGAGAAAATTTATCGGAACAATTGAAGAGTTGAAATAAATAATAAAAATATTTGATGTGGCCAGCACATAACTTTCTTATACCAGTATATATCATCCTGATATAAAAAAATCATTCTACTTAATTCCTCAATTACCTCAATTAAATTTTAATAGCGTACGTTAAAATGTTTCATTAAAATTTTTAAATAATTAATTATCAGAGTCAATAGATACTGTTAATAATAATTCATGTCATATATTTTAAAAATTTCTTCTTATTGACATTGACATTTTTGTAACTAAATTAGACATTTCAAACGTCAAACTGCCAAATTTAACCTAACCCCATTTTATGAGGTCCAATTTGTGTACAAAATTTCAGTGTACATCAGTTTTATTGTACTTGGAAAATATATTATTTTCGCTTGATATAGTAGACATGTCTATAATCTTTCGTCAAGAATATATTTTTTTGTAGTTAAATACAAAAGTTAGGGTCCCGTGGATCTCGTTTCAGCTGGCCAATTTCGCTCATCACCGAATTTATCATTGTCTTTGGTCTTTAGAACATGTGTACCAAATTTGAAAGCTTTATCTCAAAAACTGTGGTTGCTATCGCGATACTACAGACATGCAGACAGATTTTTTTTCCTAAAGTTATGTTTCTTTCATTATAATTCGTCGAGATTCGTCCAGAAATGCAATAAAAAAATTTTAATTTTTTCCCCGGAATTGTACCTTTTTTCTTCTTTCATTCATAATCTCTTCTGGTGGTACCACATTCACCAAATATAATGTGTCACCTAAAATGTTGTTGAAAACCTTAATTGCCAAATTTGGGAATTCTCCCATTAGTATTGTTTGAGTTATCGCGGATACACACACACCTACGCGCACACGCACGCACGCACACGCACACACACAAGCACGCACGCACGCACGCACCGACAGATATCATTCGGAAAATAGTCAGAATGGATTCAGGAGGGGTCAAAACGTATATATCAATCAAAATCTTGAGGTAGAAAAATCACGATTACTATACTTCCTTATATTAAGTATAAGAAAGTAAAAACTAAAGTTCTGAGATAATCAAGTTTTTTTACACGACACCTGCATTTTTCTAAATATAAGATGAACTCGGTCTCGCATTCGACACCAGGCGAGGTGGCCGGAGAGGTGCTGATGTAGAATCAGTCACTGAACTTCAGCCAAATCGCCTGAAAGCCCGAATTAGAGCTGCCGAACAGGAAAATCTGTTTCGGCAGTGTCTTCTATAAGAACATAGAAACACTGGGTTTATTGACCAGGCTGACATTCGCCTTTCTAAGGTCAGCTGGGATTAAGTCAGAGACCGAGGGATTCGTTATGGTCTGCCAAGATGGTGTTATCAACACCTTGGTCTACCGCAGTCGTGTGTGGCGTGTAGAGGTTCCTGACATCAACTGCAGGACCTGCCGTCAGGCGCCGGAATTGCTCATGAATATACTATCTGCATGCCCCGTATACGCGATTTCAGCCTACATCCACTGACATAACGCGGCGTTACGAGTGCTATACTACCATCTAAGGTACTCGTACGGGGTAGACCAGACACCAGTGCTGCCTTATGTCCCCGGAGGTATTGAATCCGTTGTCGAGAACGAGAAATGCCGGATTTACTGAAACTACTCGTTCCCGACAATCAGGGTATTCCAAGCCAACAAGCCTGACATAGTCCTCCTCGACCATCAACTCAAAGTGATGTATGTCATCGAGTTCTCGGCACCTGCGGAGAAAAACATTACCTTGAAGGAGGATGAGAAACGGACCACATATCGCGATCTCCGGTACGAGCTCCAAGTAATGTACTCAGACTATTCGGTAAAAATGGTCGTCCTAATAATCAGTGTACGCGGAGATATAAAGCTTACGCTCTCGGAACTGAAGACCATACCGGGCAGTCAAAAATCAGCCGAGTAACTAGCAAGCCAAATGCAGAAGGCGGTCATTCTGGGTTCTCTCCGTCTGCTTAGGGCACACGATTCTGGTATCTACAGTCACAAACCCTGCGGGATGTGGGGAGTCACTGTAGTTCATGCGCCGGTGCGACTCCCATGAGGCATCGGAGGCCACGAGAGTGGATAATAATAATAATAATAAATGTCTTTATTGTACACTTTGAGGCTCTGTGCCACATACATCTTGAATAGCCTGAAGAAGTGTGCACGGCAATCAGTACGGAGGAAGTCCAACAAGCACTTGTTGGGACCAAGAACTTCGCTGCCCCAGGCCCAGAAGGCATTAACAACTGGTGATGGAAGAAATTTCCTTCCAGTCACTGTCGTCTGGTGCGAGTTTTCAACTCATGGTTGAACGAGGGGCAGCAGATTCCGGACTAGTTGTTCGAGGAATGTACTGTGCTTATCCCCAAAAAGGGGGATCTTTCCGATCCAAAGAATTATAGGCCGATCACTTGCCTCAACTCCTGCTACAATATATTTACACGTATCTTGTATGCAACGACACTGAGGTTTGCTGATCTGGTCTTCCAGCAGATACACGAACAGTGTGGTGTCAAGAAGGGCATGGCAGGCTGCATGGACAGCCGGCTGATAGACCGCTGTATTACACAGGATTCTGTACAATACAAGCGGTATCTATCGATGGCCTGGATTGATTACCGCAAGGCATTTGATATAACATCGCACGAGCTATTGTTGCACTTGCTCGAATGTCTTGCGGTACCAGCACCACTAGTGAGATGCATACAACAGCTGCTGCCGCTCTGGAAGACTCGGTTTGCCACAACATCAGGTGCACAGCGCGGCACAACAGAATAGGTGGCATTTAGGAGAGGAGTTTTCCAGGGTGACTCCCTGAGCCCTCTCCTCTTCTGCATCTCACTGCTGCCGTTTTCTGTTGGGATCCGCCAAACCCGCGGATATCAATGTGGACCACTCAGCGACCGGAGGCATAAGGTCACCCGTCTACTTTATATGGATGACTTTAAACTTTATGCCTCCGGAGAGCGCGAACTACAAAACGCTCTTAGGGTGATCGAAGAATACACGCGGGCCATTGGTATGGAGTTCGGGTTTGACAAATCTGCAGTGTCCACCTCAAGAGAGGACGATGCGGGGAATTCTCTGAAGATGCGCAGCTCGCAGACGGAAGCATCCTAAAACATCTGGATGCCGGAGAGACCTATACATATATGGGTGTGCAACAAAGGCGCATCCAGGATGTAAAACAAATAAAGGATTCTCTCCGCGGCAAATAGAGACACCGTCTCCGAAAGATTTGGTCTTCCGAACTTTCGGGGAAAGACAAAGTTTTTGCGACTAATATGCTTGCCGTTCCGGTTCTGCTCTACTCCTTTGGAGTAGTGAAATGCAAAGTAGATGAGCTGCGCCAATTAGACAGAAATACCTGCAAGATAAATATTCACAGAAGTATTCATCCTAGATCGTCCATTCCTCGTGTGTACCTCCCACGTCAACGGGGGGCCGAGGACTCTTGAGTCTAGAGTGTACGCATGGCAGAGTAGTACTGAGTATGGCATGTAACATACTCAGGAGCTCAGATTCCCTCTTGCGGTTTGTAAAACATCACAAAACTGTAGGAGTGGGAGCAGGATTGTTCAAGGCAGCAAAATGAGAAGCAGTTGAACTCGGTCTCGCATTCGACACCAGGCGAGGTGGCAGGCGGGGTGCTGATGTAGAGTCAGTCACTGAACTTCAACCAAATCGCCTGAAAGTCCGAATTAAAGCTGCCGAACAGGAAAATTTGTTTCGGCAGCAATAAATCCCATCATGGTGTCTTCTATAAGAACAGAGAAACACTGAGTTTATCGACCAGGCTGACATTCGCCTTTCTAAAGTCAGCCGAGGGATTCATTATGGTCTGCCAAGATGGTGTTATCAACACCTTGGTCTACCGCAGCCGCGTGTGGCGTGTAGAGGTTCCTGACATCAACTGCAAGACCTGCCGTCAGGCGCTGGAATCGCTCATGCACATATTATCTGCATGTCCCGTATACGCGATTTAGGCTCACATCCACTGACATAACGCGGCATTGCGAGTGCTATACTACCATCTAAGACACTCGTACGGGGTAGACCAGACACCAGTGCTGCCTACGTCCCCCGAGTCCGTTGTCGAGAACGAGAAATGCCGGATTTACTGGAACTACTCGTTCCCGACAGTCAGGCTAATCCAAGCAAACAAACTTGACATAGTCCTCCTCGACCATCAACTCAAGATGATGTATGTCATCGAGTTCTCGGCACCTGCGGAGAAAAAGATCACCTTGAAGGAGGTGGAGAATTGGACCAATATCCCGGCATCGGACATCGAAAAAAAAAAAAAAAGATGTGTTTATTGAATACTAGAATTACAAGTCACAAAATAATGTGTAAACTCGTTTGCACCGTTCGGCTTTGAGCCGCTCTTCCACATAACCAACACTACATAAACTACGTTTCCAAAATTAGTATTAAACAAAACAACAAGTGATATGGTATCTAATTACAATATAATAAATTATAATTACAACACAATTAGGTACTGATATTAATAATCATAATATAATTACTGATATGCATAATACAGTGCAGAAACAACAAATAAAAATGAGGAAAACGAATTAGAAGATGAAGATGAAGATAATATACACATATAAACATACATATGCAACACACACCCACGCACACACGCACGCACGCACACACGCACGCACGCACACACGCACGCACGCACACACACATAAATCGAAATGATTAGATTAATTGGTGATAGAGTGCGTAGCAGCCGAGAGGTGCCTGAGAATTCAATGAAAGACATCCGCGACGAGATCCAATTCATCATGGAAACTACCGCTGCAGTAAATTCGCTTTTTAATCGTACAGGTTGTGTGTTCAAAACTACACCAAACGGCCTCCCACATCGAATTTGAAGTTATCCCAATGATGAAAATATCGTGACATCCACTCGCGCTGATCTTCGCATGAGTTTACGGCAAAGAGCTGAGCAATTAAATCTGATTATAATGAAAATTAGAAGATGCATGATCCGTAACAAAGTCAAGCCTTTCAAACCAAAGTTTCTCCATACATTATGAGAAGGAGACGAAAATAAACGATTAGATTGTTGCTATTGGGGCAAGGAAATATTTTAAATGCCCGACACTTTTGAGAAAAATCCTCTTCACGGATGAGACTATCTTCACTACCAATGGAGTCGTGTCTTCACAAAATTGCTGATTTTGGCCGACAGAAAATCCCCACTGGTTATCAATTGTAAAAGTCAGTACTCGGAAAAAGTGAACGTATGATGCGTAATATTTGGAGACAGAATAATCGGACCATTCTTTTTAACTACAATTTAAATGCACAACGACTACTCAACTTTTTTTACACTGAACTATGGGATGAAACTGAGAACTTACCTACGAATGTGAGGCAAGAAATGTATTTTCAGCAAGACGGTTCTTCCGTTCATAATGCTCGAGTTATTCGTGGTTAAATAAACATTTTGCATTACGTTGGACAGGTAGAAATAGTCCGTTTGAAGAGTGGCTGCCTCGGTCTCCCGATACTACACCATTAGATTTTTATTTGTGGGGAACTGTCAAAAATAAAGTCTACAAATCGAGACCTCGAAATCGGAACGAACTTTGCGAGATAATGAGAGAAGCTTGTCGTAAAATTAATATCACAGAACTTAGGAGGGTTGCCAACCATAACCGCAAGAGAATCGAAAAATGCATAAGAATTGGTGGAGCACTAGTTGAAGCAGACTACATTCCATAATTATTATTTTGATATTTTCATTATTGTTTTTAAGTTGTTGCATTATTAACATTAAAAAGATTATAACCTGTTATTTTCAGTTGTTTCCATGGCTATACTCAGATTTTCGAACTTTTATAATAAAATTGGGATTGAAAAAAAAAATGAGAAAAAAAATGAAAATGCGAATTGGCGTCAAAATCGAATCTGAACAACATTTCCTAATAACTTTTTTTCGATATCTGTAATACGAAGCAAAATATTGAAAATTGGCCCTATTCGCGGAATTGTTGAAGGCTGTGGTGACTTTTGACATTTGAACTAAAGAACTCCAAAGAAGCAGCTCATGCTGCTCTACATTTGTGCCAAAATAGAAATCTCTATCCTGAAAAAAAAAGTTACAGGGGTGTCTCTATCTGGGTCACACTGTATATAATTATTTTCAATAATTATGCATTTTTGGTCTTTTTTATTAAGATTTATATTCCACTTAGTGAATTACGAAGAAAATAATTCTTTTTAAAACAGTCAAATTTTTTACGATTTTTTAATAAAATGAACGTAAAATCATCATAATGAGGTGAATGTTAAAAATAAATAAGAATGAAAATGATTAATTAATATTTGTTTTTAATCATCAACTCCGTAATAGCAACGTAGAATAAATCTATAACATAACCTAACTTATTCGATTTCAGCTGATTTTTTTATTTAAATGTTTTAAAACAATACAAATAAAATTTTCTATTCGTACTAAGGTAAAAAACATTCAATGTGAATGAATTTATAGTTGTATTTATAATTGAATAACTAATCACCAATCACCCTTTCAAATAATATGTAAAACTGGCAATACTGCGGTACCGTTTTCGCTTTCACTGACGTGTGTTTGCCCCCAAACCTAGTTGGATGACGTCATAAGACTAAAATTCAAAACTTTGTTATTTTATTTAACCCTTTTCCGGGGTTCAAAAAAATCCGAAAAAAATTTTGTAAGCTCATATTTATAAATACTATCAAATAAGTAAATAAAAAAAATATGTGAGAAATGCCCATTACAAGTAAGGTTCTAAGGCCTCGTCTGTGGATAAGGCCTCACTAGGTAAACGCGAAGTGGCATAAGTGAGGTTTTAAGTACCCCGGGAAGTAATAACCGATCCGTCCGCCAGCCGTGCTCACTGAACATAAATTGTAAAGAAGATAAGCTTGAAGTTGATGTGATAACCTATCACCTTGAACAAGTACCGAAAAGTTAACTTCGTGCATTCACGCATATCTCTGGTCTAGTTAGTTTAAGGGACAGTTTATACTAAAATATGAGCTAATAAATTAACCTACAGTGCTATAGAGTTAGAAGAGCAACGGGAATATTCAGTTGTCATTATTTGATGTTGACGTAAGGATAGAACTTTAAAGCCTCGTATGTGGATAGAGTTCCATCTCAGTCATAGTTTAAATTACCAGTAAGGTTCTAAGGCCTCGTCTGTGGATAGGACCTCATTAGGTAAACGCGAAGCGGCATAAGTGAGGTTTTAAGGCCTCGTATGTGGATAGAATCTCACGAAATGCCCCGGGGTGTAATGTATTAGCCGTTCCGTCCGACATACGTAGTCAATAAACCCTAATAAGGGACAGCTAATCTAAAAATATAGCACACTCGTGATTAAGCAGTCATATATAACGCCTGTCCTTATATATATATTGCTTGCAGTAATCATTTGAATATTGTCGGCTGATAGTAATACCGTAGTTGGTAGTAGCTGCCATAACTTAGCTGTGCCTGATATAACCTATCACCGTTCTTGCATCATCATAACCTCTTGCTTGTTTCCTGGGTTGCTGACTACTATACAGGTTAATATTTACGTTGCATTATAACATAACTGTTGTGTATATATTTATTATTTTTTTATTCTTCTGTGAAGCAGTCTTAAATAAAATTGAGTAAGTGAAGCTGAAATTCTGCCTTTTATTGAAAGCAAAGGTATAAGTAATAAATCTGTTAGTACACCTAGAATCATTTTCGACAGGTAAGGTGAAGTTGTTCATTGCTACGCAACCGACAACCATACACAAAGATCCCTGAACAAACCGTTTCTTCACTGAGTTATCCTAGCTTCTATCATACCGCTGATAGAATAAAGTGGTGTTCCTACACTTTAAAACAGTAACTGGCGCTCGAAACCGCACCGCAATAAAAAGTCAGAGTACCGCTGCTGTACTAAAGGGTGCCAACGTGACGAATACTATTACACTATTATTAGTATTTTGTATACTATTCGTTACGCCACAACATGTACAGGTTTCTCCTGTATCCAGATGTCTTAGGATGCTTCCGTCAGCGAGCTCCGTCCACATCGTCCTCCCTTGAGATGGACGACTGCACATTTATCCAACCCGAACTACATACTAATTGCCCGCGTGTATTCCTCGATCACCCTAAGAGCGTTTTGTAATTCTCGCTTTCCGGAGGCATAAAGTTTAAGGTCATCCATATAAAACAGATGGGTGATCTTATGCTTCCGGTCGCTGGGTGGTCCGCATTCATATTCGCAGGTTTGGCGGAGCCCAACACATAACGGCAGCAATGAGATGCAAGGGATCATCTTGGAATACCCCTCTCCTGAATGCTGCTTGCTCTGTCGTGACTAGCTGTGCACCAGATGTTATGGTGAAGCGAGTCCTCCAGAGCGGTAGCAGCTGTTCAATGGAACTCACTGGTAGTGCTAGTACCGCAATGCATTCGAGCAAGTGCAAGTAGCTCGTAAGTTGTTGTATCAAATGCCTTGCGGTAATCAATCAAGGCCATTGATAGATTGCGCTTGTATTGCACAGAATCCAGTGTAATGCGGTGGTCTATCAGCAGGCTGTCTTTGCAACCTGCCATGCTCTTCTTGGCACCATGCTGTTCGTGTATCTGCTGGAAGACCGGATCAACAGACCTCAGTGTCCTAGCATAGAAGATACGCATAAATAACGTGTAGCAGGAGTTGAGGCAAGTGATCAACCTATAATTCTTCAGATCGGAAAGTTCCCCCTATTTGGGGATCAGCACAGTACGTTCCTCAACAAACCAGTCCAGAATTTGCTGCCTCTAGTTCAACTATGTGTTGAAAACTCTCGCAGACGGCGGTGAATGGAAGTAAATTTATTCCACCGCCAGTTGTTTATGCCATCTGGGCCTGGGGCTGCGAGGTTCTTCTGGCTCTTCAAGATGCCTACGGCAGAAGGCCTCGAAGTGTGTGATTGCTGGAGTGTCCTATTGAATGAATGCGTTGTTTCGTAAATTCGCTTCCAGAAGATTTCGACAACTGCTACAGTCGGCGGATTATCGACAACACGCTGTGGCTCTTGAAACGAGCGGGAAGGATTCGTAGGGAGCAACGTATTTTGTTCCATACTCCTCACCCGCCTTTTCAACGTTTTCTTCACAGTCATGAGCGTTTAGATTCTATCTAAACAATGCTGCTTGATGGTAAGCATCGCTGCCAGATTTAGAGTGCGGTGTTGGCATCTTAGTCCGGCTGCTATGAGCTGGATTTTGGGAGTAAAAGTACACTCTGGATCCTAGAAGCCTGTTGTCTGGCCGATTGTATCTTGCCCTCCACTTTTTGTACACGCTGCTTGGCCTTGTCAGCCTCTTTTAAGATGTTAATTGACCTCTCACGAGAGACGAGTTGCTTCGCGGCGTTGTACACTGCACAGTTGATCTGCCAGATGTCTGCATCTTCTGAAAGTTCTTCATCGAGGACCTCGTCAATTCTAACCAGGTCTTGCGGCTTTAGGTTAGCTAACCCTTGTCCTTAAGTCTGCTTCAATGAACTATACAGGATATTCCCTACCAGCTGCCACAATGGGACTGCGACTGGCAGTTCTTCCAACTGGCAGAGTGCCCTTACATAACCCGTTCTGCGCAAGAAGGATACTTCTCTCCTATGTTGTTGAGAGAAGGCGCATTATTCTGGGTGCACGACACCATGTATCATGTAACCGCACCATGTATCCTCTGCGCGCAGGTTCGCTGCTCTCGTATAAGGTCAGAAAATCATCCCTTAGTTCCGTCGTCCACTTACGCGTCCGTGTACATTGCCTTGGTCGTCAACGTTGAGACCATCCAGTGAGGCCTCTCTCATCTGTCTCTGACCGCCATCCGCTTGGTCTCGGTTGTAAGGGGTTCTTCTGAGGCTGTATGAAAACTAGAAGCTAGAGGCAGCAGGTTGTTAGCTTTGGTACCCCATGGCCATCTGTCAGGCAGAGTTGCCGCTGCCTGTCCAGAGTGCACCACGAGAAAACTGCCGGTCCGAAAACTTTGCATCCCTAATAGATTTTTTTTTTTTTCGGTTGCCCGACGCTGGACAGTCCTCCCGTGGCCTCCGACGCCTCACGGGAGTCGCGCCAGCACATTAACCTCAGCCACTCCCCACATCCCGCAGGGTTAGTGACTGTAGGCTCCGGAATCGTGTGCCCTAAGCAGACGGAGAGAACCCAGAATGACCGCCTTCTGCATTTGACCTGCCAGCCACTCGGCTGGTTTTTGGCAGGCCGGTATGATCTTCAGTTCCGAGAGCAGCGTAGGCTTTATCCCTCCGAGTACACCGATTATAAGGACGACCATTTTGACCGAGTAGCCTGGGTACAGCACTTGGAACTCGTACCGGAGATCGCGATATTTGGTCCGTTTCTCCTCCTCCTTCAAGGTGATGTTTTTCTCCGCAGGTGCCGAGAACTCGATGACATACATCACCTTGAGTTGATGGTCGAGGAGGACTATGTCAGGCTTGTTGGCTTGGATTAGCCTAACAGTCGGGAACGAGTAGTTCCAGTAAATCCGGCATTTCTCGTTCTCGACAACGGACTCAATATCTCCGGGGACGTAAGGCAGCACTGGTGTTTGGTCTACCCCATACGAGTGCCTTAGATGGTAGTATAGCACTCGTAAGGCCGCGTTATGTCGGTGGATGTAGGCCGAAATCGCATATATGGGGCATGCAGAAAAAAAATGCATGAGCGATTCCGGCGCCTGATGGCAGGTCCTGCAGTTGATATCAGGAACCTCTACACGCCACACGCGGCTACGGTAGACCAAGGTGTTGATAACACCATCTTGGCAGGCCATAATGAATCCCTCGGTCTCCGACTTAAGCCCTGCTGACCTTAGAAAGGCGAAGGTCAGCCTGGTCGATAAACCCAGTGTTTCGATGTTCTTATAGAAGACACCATGCTGGGGTTTATCGACGTGCTGCCGAAACAGATTTTCCTGTTCGGCAGCTCTAATTCGGGCTTTCAGACGATTTGGCTGAAGTTCGGTGACTGACTCAACATCAGCACCTCGCCGGCCTCCTCGCCTGATGTCAAATGCGAGACAGAGTTCATCTGCGGCTCTTTTTGCTGCCTTGAACAATCCTGCTCCCACTCCTACAGTTTCGTGATGTTTTACGAACCGCAAGAGGGGATCTGAGCTCCTGAGTATGTTACATGCCATACTCAGTACTACTCTGCCATGCGTACACTCCAGGCTCAAGAGTCCTCGGCCCCCCCGTTGACGTGGGAGGTACACTCGAGGAACGGACGATCTAGGATGAATACTTCTGTGAATATTCATCATCTTGCGGGAATCTCTGTCTAATTGACGCAGCTCATCTACCCTCCACTTTACTACTCCGAAGGAGTAGAACAGAATCGGAACGGCAAGCATATTAGTTGCAGACACCTTGTTCTTCCCCGAAAGTTCGGAAGACCAAATCTTTCGGAGGCGGTGTCTGTACTTGCCGCGGAGAGAATCTTTTTATTTGTGATACATCCTGGATGTGCCTTTGTTGCACACCCAGATATGTATAGGTCTCTCCGGCATCCAGATGTCTTAGGATGCTTCCGTCTGCGAGCTGCGCGTCTTCAGGAAATTCCCCGCATCGTCCTCTCTTGAGGTGGACGACTGCACATTTGTCCAACCTGAACTCCATACCAATTGCCCGCGTATATTCTTCAACCACCCTAAGAGCGTTTTGTAGTTCGCGCTCTCCGGAGGCATAAAGTTTAAGGTCATCCATATAAAATAGATGGGTGACCTTATGCCTCCGGTCGCTGGGTGGCCCGCATTGATATCCGCGGGTTTGGCGGAGCCCAACAGACAACGGCAGCAGTGAGATGCAGAAGAGGAGAGGACTCAGGGAGTCACCCTGGAAAACTCCTCTCCTAAATGCCACCTGCCCTGTCGTGACCCGCTGTGCACCTGATGTTATGGTGAAGCGGGTCTTCCAGAGCGGCAGCAGCTGTTCTATGCATCTCACTAGTGGTGCTGGTACCGCAAGACATTCGAGCAAGTACAACAGTAGCTCATGCGATGTTGTATCAAATGCCTTGCGGTAATCAATCCAGGCCATCGATAGATTCCGCTTGTATTGCACAGAATCCTGTGTAATACAGCGGTCTATCAGCAGGCTGTCCTTGCAACCTGCCATGCCCTTCTTGGCACCACGCTGTTCGTGTATCTGCTGGAAGACCGGATCAACAGACCTCAGCGTCCTAGCATACAAGATACGTGTAAATATTGTTACGTGTTTGCTATCCACACAAACACCTCTACTCGTAGATTCGTTGATTGAAAGTCCAGGTAACACTTATTCACTACTTTATTTACTAATTAACAATTAATAACAATAGATTAATTAATGTCTTAACTATAATCACAACTGAACACTTATAAGTCTCTTTCTTATTGCTTCTTCACTCGTTCACGTTCAACTTAACATTAAATCTTGGCCCGCCGTGCGTCTTATTTATACATCCATTGACCCAGTCTAGAGCACTCCAGAATATTCCCGGCCGTTCGTGTACAATTCCAGCCTAATCTAACCAGTCTACACAGTCCAGTGGCGTAACACTGCCCCCTCCTTAAGCCTGAACGTCCCGATCAGGCAATTCATTGTTCCCTGCATACTTGGCTAGTCTCTCTATATGCACCACCTTCATCTTGGATTTTGGACTTTGCTGAATTCTATATACAACGTCGTTTAGTCTGGTGACAACAGTGTAAGGACCTTCCCAGGGTGGGTGAAGCTTCGGGGACCTGCCTTTCTTTCGTTGTGGGTTATATAGCCAAACCAAATCCCCAGCCTGGAACCCTCCTGAATTTGCCTTAAGATCATAACGAGCCTTCATGCGATCACTTGCTATGGCAATTCGGTCTCGTACCAGCTCATGAATATTCCTTAGCCGTTCACCTACTTCATCGGAGTAGTCATTTATGGAAAGTCGCTCCTCATCTGGTGTGCCAAATACCAAGTCACAAGGCAGTCTAATCTCACGTCCAAACATCACGCGAGCCGGCGTCTGTTTTGTTGTTTCATGAATGGAGGCCCTGTAGGCCATAAGGAAAAGAGGTAGGTGACGGTCCCAATCTCTCTGATGTTTCTCAACCACTTTAGATAGGTGCTCCTCCATGGTTTTATTATATCTCTCTACCATTCCGTCTGATTGTGGATGTAAGGCTGTTGTTCTTGTCTTATGAATTCCCAGTAAGCGACACATCTTCTGAAACACCCCTGATTCAAAGTTTCTTCCTTGATCCGAATGCAATTCTAGGGGCACGCCAAATCGACATACTAGATTATCTACTAGAGCTTGAGCGACAGTGGCTGCTTCTTGGTTGGGTATGGCATAAGCTTCAGGCCACTTACTGAAATAGTCCATGGCAACTAAGATGTATTTGTTCCCATCACCCGTCACGGGGAATGGACCAGCTACGTCGATCGCAATTCGCTCAAAAGGAGCCCCTACGTTATATTGTTTCATTTGACCCTTACTTCTTGTCTGTGGTCCCTTACTTGCCGCACAAACTTCACATTTGCGGCACCAAGCCTCCACATCTTGGCGACTGTTCACCCAGTAGAATCGTTCGCGTACTTTAGTGAGAGTTTTGTTGATGCCAAAATGTCCGCCAGATGTTCCATTATGCACTTCCTGGAGTACTTTTGGTATGCGACACCTGGGAATTACCAATCTCAAAGAAATTTCCTTCCCATCTGGACTTTCCCAAGCTCTTTTCAACAGTCCATCCTCTACTCTAAGGGAATCCCATTGTGCCCACAAAGCCTTCAGTCCCACTGCCTTGTCTGAAATGTCCTTCCAGCCAGGTCGGGCTCCTCTTTCTTTCCATTCCAGAATAGGACCAGTTTCTTGATCTTTTAACTGCTCTTCTCTTAATGTCTCTTTTGTCCAATCGTCAGGAACATCAATTTTAACGGTGTTTACAATTATTATCCCTTGTTGTTTTTCCACCCGGTGGCAGTGCTTGCAGTCTTCCCGACAGGGTCTTCTGGAGAGAGCGTCTGCATTTCTATGGGATTTTCCAGGACGATGTTCGATTTTAAAATCGTACTGCTGCAGTTTTTCTATCCAACGAGCTAGTTGGCCTTCCGGAGTCTTCAATTGCAATAACCACTTTAATGCAGCATGGTCGGTCCGAACTTTAAAATGTTGTCCATATAGGTACTTGTGAAAATGGTCTATGGACTTGACAATGGCCAATAGTTCCTTCCGTGTCACACAATAGTTACGTTCTGGCTTCGACAACGTCTTGCTGAAGTACTCAATTACTTTTTCCTGTCCATTTTGAATTTGGGAAAGAACACATCCAAGTCCAGAATTACTGGCATCTGTGTCTAATACGTAGAGGCCTTTCCGTTCTGGGTATGAAAGAACTGGACTCGAACACAGTGCTGATTTTAGTGTTCTGAATGATGTTTCGCACTCTTGTGTCCATTGGTACTGAACCTTCTCTTCTGTAAGCCGGTGTAGTGGCTTCGCAATATCAGCAAATCGTTCCACAAATCGTCTGTAATAAGTGCATAGACCAAGGAAGCTTCGTACTTCATGAACATTTGAAGGCCTCGGCCAATCTCGTACTGAGGAAATCTTGTCTGGATCTGTTCTTATCCCCTCCGAGGACACGACATGTCCTAGGAATTTTACCTCTTTCTGGAACATTAGGCACTTTTTGGGATTCAATTTCAGGTGAGCATTTTTAATTCTTCCAAACACTTCTTGAAGGTTCTTCAAATGCTCCTTAAAATTCCGCCCCATAACCATTACATAATCAAGATAAACTAGACATGTCTTCCAAGTTAGTCCTCGTAGTACCAGTTCCATCAGTCTTTCAAAAGTCGCTGGCGCATTGCACAGGCCGAAAGGCATCACAGTGAATTGATAAAGGCCACTTCCTGTCGAAAAGGCTGTCTTGTCTTTGTCATCTGGATGAAGTCCTACTTGCCAATATCCACTTCGAAGATCTAGAGTGGAAAACCACTGTGAACCTGCCAGCGTACTTAGTGTGTCATCAATTCGGGGTAACGGATAGCTGTCTTTCCTAGTGACGTCATTCAGCTTCCTGTAGTCGACACAGAATCTTAAAGTTCCATCTTTCTTAGCAACCAAAACTACTGGCGAACACCAAGGACTGGTTGATTCCTCAATAACTCCGTCTTTAAGCATCTTCTGTACCATTGCAGAAGCCTCTTCTTGTTTTGCTAATGGGAGCCTCCTAGGTGGTTGACGAATAGGAGCTGATTCACCAGTATTTATCCGATGTTGCACTATGTTGGTCTTTGTAAGAGCTTCTGTGTCCTTTGCGAATACTGTACTTTCTTTCTTCAAAAATTTTAAAGCTTCTCTATGTTCATCTGGAGTTAAATGTTCTAACTGGGCATTTAACATCTTTACAACTTCTTGGTTCATATCTGTAGACGAAGCTCCAATGATTTGTTCTTCACATCTCGCAATCCATGTGACTGGTTCGTAGCTGCCAATTGCTTCGCCTTCTTTGAACGTCACTGAGTGTGAATTTAGGTTAACCATTCTAATCGGTATCTTGTCTGTAGTCTGTGTTAACGTCCTTGCCAGGATCACATTATCTGTCATTTTAATTGAGTCATCCTTCTCAACGAGGCCAAAGCGGTATCCCACAGAATTTTCCTCCAGGACTGCCTCAATTACTTTCTCTGTTCTTGCAGGAATTTTTATGGTTCTCGAAGTTAGTAGCCTATTATGGAATTTTTCATCAGCCGTTGAAAGAATAATTTCTTCATTTCCAATCCTGAGAACTCGTTCTCCAACGTCAAGTACAAATCCATATTTTTCCATAACGTCTAATCCTAAAATGAAGTCATCTGTAATGTCAGCTACGATAACTTGGTTTAAAACATAAGCGGCCAATCTGCAGCTTCATGTCGACTTCCCCATGAACCGCCGCCCTATCTCCCGTAGCTGTTCGGATGACTAATCCATTCTGTTCTTTATTTACTTTGAAACCCGTTATGAATCCTGCCCGTACTATTGATGACGCAGCTCCTGTGTCGATTGTGAACACACATTTCTCCTTATTTACATAACCCTCCAACAACAGACTACTTTGAACTCTCCGAAGTTGGGAAACTTTTATTTCTCGGGGGTCACAACATTTCTTGGCCAGCGTAGCCCCCAAATTGCCAGCCATCTTTAGTTTTCCTGAGGCTCCTCAAGCACAGCAGCATTTACCCTTTCTGGGCTGCGTTGACGACAGTTTCTCTTGATATGGCCCACTTTGCCACACCTATAACAACGGATGCCTCCATTCGGTCTCCCACTACCTTGTTGTTGGTCTTGTCTCTGCTGGGAGTTCGATTTTGTCAATAGTTGGGTTATCATCTTGTGTAGATCAGATATCAGGTTTTGTGTTGTGTTGTCTGGCTTGTCTTCCTCCACACTCACAGCTCGTACTCTCTGATTTGATTGTGTGGTATCCTTATAGGCAGCCTCAATCTCCAGTGCATGTACTAAAGCCTCACTACTAAGCTTATGCCTGGCCAACTTAAGAATTCGCCTGACTTCCTGGTCCCTTACTCCATCAATAAATGTACCAACTGCTAACTGTTGTTGAAATTCCATTGGTGCATCAGGATAGGCTAGATGGGCTAATCTTTCTACCGCAGCTTCGAACTCCTGGAGGCTTTCTCCACCTCGTTGTCTGCGTGATTTGAGCTGAGCCTGATATACTTGGGCGAGATGTTGGTCGCCATATCTTAGTTCTAACGCTGCCTCCAAAATGCTAAAGTTTTGTTGCTGTGCGGCAGGAATTGTTTGGAGCAGGTCTAATGCTTGGCCCCTTAGTGCTAATACCAATGCTGTTGCTTTTTCCTCATCGTTCCAGTTATTTGAACGTGCAGCTGCCTCAAATTGTCTCTTATATGTTGACCATGAACTTTGACCGTCAAAGGAAGGTGGTTGTAACCTAGTACCAGACGACAGTACCAATTGGCCACTCCTCTCCCTTAATTGTTGCTTGAGCCGGGCTACTTCTCCTTCAACAACACTGACTTTTCCCTCAACTTGACCGACTTTTTCTTTAACTTCACTAACTTGTTCTTCCACTTCACCGACTTTTTCTATAACATCGACTTTAAATTTTTCAGTGAGAGAGAAAATGGCTGCCTGCTGTTCCTCTAGGCTTCTTTTTTATATCTTCGTTTTCCTCCAATCGTCTTATTTCCAGGCCCTCCATCATTTTTCTTAAGTCTTCTTTTTCTTCCAGGCGTCTTCTCTCTTGTTCTTCCTTTTCTTCCTGTCTTCTTCTTTCTTGATCTCCCATAATTTTCCTTTGTTCTTCTTTTTCTTCCTGTCGTCTTCTCTCTTGTTCTTCTCTTTCTTCTTGTCGTATTCTCTCTTGTTCTTCCTTTTCTTGTCGTCTTCTCTCTTGTTCTTCTTTTTCTTCTTGTCGTCTTCTATCTTGTTCTTCTTTTTCTTCCTCTCTTTTTCTTTCTTGATCGTTCATTCGTTCCAACAACGCTGCTAACAAGTCCTGTGTTTGTTTCTCCGCCATACTTCTTGTTATTGGCATTAACTCACGACACGTAAATCAATTTCAGAATAAAGTTTATTACACTATAAAGTCTGTAAAATGTTGAAATCACGTCTATTTTGTTAATGAAATGTTCCAGAAAAATCTCGACACAACACTAGAAAGTCTTATTTAGAGTCTATACTTCTTTTGTGTTGACAAAATTCACTTATCTCCACTAATTGTCCAATGGAATGTTCGAGAATTTTCACGAAATATCACTAATAAGTCTTGTTTTGAGTCTATAACACGTTTCCGTTAACACAGTCTACGTATCTTCTGTGGTTTCCAAATCGAATGTTCTAGAATTGTCACTAAAAGTCACTTATAGTCTTGTTTTTAAGTCTACAACACGTTCCCGTCGACACAATTCACGTATCCCCTGTAGTTTCCAAATAGAATGTTCTAGAATTTTCCCGAAATTGCACCAGTAGTCCTTTTTCTCAGTCTACAACACGTTATTACTAGCGGCACTCACGTATTTGCAGCTATTTCTAAATCGAATGTTCTAGAAACTCCTCGAAAATTCACTTTAAGTCACTATTTGGTCCAGAAATAGTCCTCCAAACACTGTCCAGTAGTTTAATTCTTCGTGTCACCCCTAATTCCTGAGAAGAACACTGTAGAATGTTTTCGAATATTCCAGAAATTTCTCTTCCAATCCCACTTCTGACACCAAATTGTTACGTGTTTGCTATCCACACAAACACCTCTACTCGTAGATTCGTTGATTGAAAGTCCAGGTAACACTTATTCACTACTTTATTTACTAATTAACAATTAATAACAATAGATTAATTAATGTCTTAACTATAATCACAACTGAACACTTATAAGTCTCTTTCTTATTGCTTCTTCACTCGTTCACGTTCAACTTAACATTAAATCTTGGCCCGCCGTGCGTCTTATTTATACATCCATTGACCCAGTCTAGAGCACTCCAGAATATTCCCGGCCGTTCGTGTACAATTCCAGCCTAATCTAACCAGTCTACACAGTCCAGTGGCGTAACAATATCTTGTAGCAGGAGTTAAGGCAAGTGATCGGCCTATAATTCCTCGGGTCGGAAAGATCCCCCTTTTTGGGGATTAGCACAGTACGTCCCTCGACGAACCAGTCCGGAATCTGCTGCCCCTCGTTCAACCATGAGTTGAAAACTCGCGCCAGACGGCGGTGAATGGGAGGAAATTTCTTCCACCACCAGTTGTTAATGCCGTCTGGGCCCGGGGCAGCGAAGTTCTTGGTACCAACAAGTGCTTGTTGGACTTCCTCCGTACTGATTGCCGGGCACACTTCTTCTGGCTCTTCAAGATGTCTGTGACACAGAGCCTCGAAGTGTGCAATTGATGGAGTGTCGCTATTGAATGGACGCGGCGTTTCGTAGATTTCCTTCCAGAAGGTATCGACATCTTCTACAGTCGGCGGATTGTCGACAACACGCTGTGGCTCTTGAAAGAGGCGGGAAGGATTCGTACGGAACAAATTGTTTTGTTCCATACTCCTCACCCGCCTCTTCAATGTTCTCTTTATCGCCATGAGCGCTCGGATCCTATCTAGACAGTGCTGCTTGATGGTAATCATCACTGTCAGATTTAGAGTATGGTGTTGACGTCTTAATCCGGCAGCTATGCGCCGGATCCTGGGAGTAAAAACTCTACCAGTCGTCTTATATTCCACCACACTCTGGATCCGAGAAGCGTGTTGTCTGGCCGACTGTATCTTGCCTTCGATTTTTTGTACACGCCGCTTGGCTTTCTCGACCCCGTGATTGGTTGACCTCTCACGGGGGACGAGTTGCTTCGCAGCGTTGTACACGGCACAGTTGATTTGCCAGATGTCTACATCTTCCGGAATTTCCTCATCGATGACCGCGTCCATTCTAGCCAGGTCTTGTGGCTTTAGGTTAGCCCTGGTGTTAAGGCTAACCCTCGTCCTTAAGTCTACACCGGTGAACTCTAAAGGATGTTCCCCATCAGCTGGTAATTGCCGCGGTGGGACTGCGGCTGGCAGTTCTTCTAGCTGACGGGGTGCCCTTACGTAACCTGTCCTGAGCAGAAAGGATACTTGATCTCTCAGATGTTGTTGAGAGAAGGCGCGATGCTCTGGATGCATTTCGCACCAAAGTGCATGCAATCGCGCCATGTATCCCCTTTGCTCAGGTTCGCTACTATCGCGGCAGGTCAGCAAGTCATCCCGAAGTTCCCTCGTCCACTTAAAGCGTCCTTGTCCGTTGCGGTTGTTATCATTGAGACGTTCCGGTGAGGCCCCTCCCACAGGTTGTATTAACTGTCATATTTATGTTTGTTATTAAACTTTACGAAATCGGTGTTTGATGGTAAGTATTTAAACAGTTTGGGTTAAGTAGTTTATCATTTGAAGATTACCGAGATTAGTGATTTACAAATATTTTCAATTACCAGCGTGCAATTAGATACATGTGGTAAGGACCATACATTTCAACTTGTGGATCTATTCGATTTATTTTAGTACTACCACATCCAAAAAGTAATACGACAGCTTTTACATGAGTGCGCTGGATCTTGTCCATAGAAAATAAATGGCTTCCACTACCATGCCCATTATACCTGGAAAAAAATCATAAAAATTACCAGTGAATTTATAGGCAACTTCTTTTATATATGGAAGCATATACAGGGTGTTTCGCTGAGGACGGACCAACCGGCTCAGGGTGATAGAGGACCTCAATACGCATCAATTTGACCCCCATTTGTGTTATGCGAAATTTGTTAGTTTAGGAGTTATTTAGGTTTTCGTGTATTTTTAACTGACTTCGTTTTTGCCCACAAATTTCGTCGTTCTGGTTTTTTAAATAAAATTTTTAGATGATTTTTTTTTGTCCAGATAGTTTCGATTCCAATAAAATAATTACTTTTCAGGATGGTAGGCCCACTATTGGACTAGGTTCATAAAAAAATATCATGTCTAATGGTTGTCATGATATTTTTTTTATGAACGTAGTCCAATAGTGGGCCTACCATCCTGAGAAGTAATTATTTTATTGGAACCGAAACTATCTGAACAAAAAAAAAAATCATCTAAAAATTTTATTTAAACAGGAATTATTCCTTAACTTTACAAGACTAGTGAAAAATAAAAAAAATAGAAAAAATTTTAGTAACCATCTTAAAAACCTCTCTACTTTACTGGCAATCAACCCAAAAAATTTCACTCAGATCCCATGATTTCACATCAAAAATTTTAAATTTTCTGTAAACTGTAAAAGGCGATAAATCCCACTTTTTAACTTTAATCTAAAACATTATTCGAAAGTTGTTGTGGGTATCAGCACTCATAGTGCAGATAGTAAGATCAGTTAGCGTTGAAAAGAGACAAAATGACAAATTGTAAATTGTCTAAGTGACAGCGTGTTATTTTATGTGGTACTTTCGTCCCTTTATTATTATTATTTATTATTTGTTGATAGGACTTGTGTGTATGTGTGTGTGTGTATTGTGTATTGTGTGGTTTATTCATGACGCACCATGCTGGATCACCGCGTTTTTTTACGTGCACATAACGCATACATGGAAGGTCACTTACCCGGAATCGGGAAGGAGTACCGAGAGCGGATCCTGAACGCATTGAAGCTGTGCTGGAATGAGTCGAAAAAGAACTCTTCTACAAGTACGAGAACAATTTGTAGTCGCACGGGCATTCATCATCCATCGGTGCAATGCATCCTACGCAGGAAGGGTACCATCCATACCACATTAGGAAGGTTCAAGTATGCTGCCTACTGATTATGACAGTCGGATTCAATTTTGCGAGGAAATGCTAAGGGCTGCAGAAGATCCTGAATTTGTTGACAACATTATTTGGACTGATGAGCCTAATTTCAGTAGAAATGGCATTTTTAATTTGCATAATTACCATTGTTGGTCAATAGAAAACCAAAAATTGAATCGTACAACTTCCAATACACTGTGGACAAGACTCTTTGGCAGACAACTGATCGGGCCATTTGAATTACTGATGAGGTTGTATGGTGAGGCCTATTTTTTTTTTTTTTTTTTTTGTAAAATGACCTACCTAGTCTCTTAGACGGTATTAATTTGAGAACGAGACTGCGAATGTTTTTCAAAAATGACAGAGCCCCATGCCACTACGAAATAGTTGTTAGACGCCATCTGAACCAATGTTTTCCAGGCAGGTAGATTGGTCGCGGAGGACCGATAGCTTGACCCCTAAGGTCCCTGGACTTAAATCCGGTTGACTATTTTATTTGGGGCTACTAAAAAAATTAGTATGCCACAAAGAATATTTTTCTTTACAAAAATTACAAAGAAAATTGGCCGAAGCGTAGAAAATAATTGGAGAAAACGAGGAAGCATTCTGAAAATTAAAGACTTTTTTTTGATGCCATATGTGTATTGCCACTGGAGGTCGCCATTTCGAACAATTAATGTAATGAAAATAAATGTTTATTAATTTTATTCCTGTTGTTTTAATTCATTTAATGTCTATGAAAATAAAAAGAGTTGCTCTACAATAATGCTAAAGTAAACTGGTAACGTGATATTGTCTCTTTTCAACACTAACCAATCTTACTATCTGTACTGCGAGTGTTAATGACATCCACAACAACTTATCTCACCTTTCGAATAATGTTATAGATTAAAATTAAAAAGTGGGATTTTCGTCGATTACATTGCAGAAAATTTAAAATTTTCGATATGAAGTCATGGGGCGAATAAAATTTGTAAGGAGAAAGTTTTTTAAGATGGTTACTAAATTTTTTTCTATCTTTTTATGTTTCACTAGTCTTGTAAAGTTAAGGAATAATTTTTTGTTTAATAAAATTTTAAGATTTTTTTGTCCATATAGTTTCAATTTCAATAAAAGAATTATTTCTTAGGATGAGATGCCCACTATTGGACGTTTGTAAAAAAAATCATGACGCTAGTATTAATAGTTAAGCTAGAATGACGAAATTTGTGAGCAAAAAACGGAGTTTGGTTAAAAATACACGAAAACCTAAATAACTTCTAAACTAACAAATTTCTCATAAAACAAATATGGGTCAAATCAATGCATACTAAAGTCCTCTATCACCCTACGTGAGTTGGTCCGTCGTCAGTGTTTCACTGACGACGAACCCTGTATAGGTTTGAGTAAAATTTGCTCAGCAAATTCTGTAGATAGTAATAAAATATTTGGCAATATCTAATTTGCAATTAACATAATCTCTTTCACGAGAAGTCCCTGCTTCATTATAATTTTAACAATATGTTTATCCTGTAACTTGCCAAAATACCACAGTCCATTCGTAGTGAATAAAGATTTAATATCTAGACAAAATTGCAAAAAAAGAAAAAAAAATTAAACCCTAATAAAAAAAAATCACTTACTGTGTTTACAAAAGGTACAATCAACAATCTTTCATAAGTTGCTGAATAAAACTATAGATAAAATTGCAGACATTTAAATATTAAATAAAAAAATTTAGTTGTACTATTTATTTACCCATATAGTTTATTTTTGAATTTTTGACAACGATTAGGTTCATACATTTAATTTATTAGTGGTAAATCAATTAAACAAATATGTTACTAAAAGTTAGAAATATTTATTAAATCCACAGAAGCATATATAGGTTCGGATTGATTTTTTTTTGTAAAAGTGTAAAAAAGTAATTAGGCAAATAAGAAAAAGTAACCAAAAAGTAACTTTAAATTCCATTTTCTCAACACTTAGATTCTGTTTATACAGAAGAATTTTTTTTACTTTCTCCTGTTCTTTCTCTTTTTTTTTAACCTTTTCGGTCATAGTTTTTAACTTTAAGTTTTCTTCCCAGTTCTATTAGTTGTTTGTTGAAAACGAGCAAATCTGATCTATTGTTAGATTAAACTTTGTTACTACGGCCAGACATTTGCATAGGGAATATGGATCACATCCCAGAGACGGATTTTAACTCTAACACTATATGAACGATATAATAGTAATAAAAAAATTGTAATTTCTGACACTGTACTTACAAATGTGTAAGTAAAAGCAAAAAGATTAATTAATCTTTGCATGTAAAAATGGCCTATGACCAGTCATCGATCACCACGAATTTATGTCAATAGTTCACGGCCTTAACAATATTGTTTTGGTCCATAAGTAAAGCATAGCTGTTAAGCGACTAGTCGCCGTATCGATTATTTTGTTTACATCATTTAGCAATTTTGTTCAGTTCGAGAACTTTTAAGCTAGAGATCTGTTATGTGTACGACGAGTATAAAGCCATTTTTTATTTAATCGATATGTTTTGTTTAGTATAGTGCATTAGTAGACATAAAAAATATGCGCCATTAGAACTGTTCTCGTAAATCCGCTGTGCCGAAACATGTCGTCGAAAATACGCCAAACGTTGATTGGCGGAGACAAACAAAGGCAGTGAAACAAGGCGGAGCTGTTATGTAAAGAAGTTTACAAGGTAAAATACTGTTTATTGCACTGTCTGTCACTGTTTTGAAGTCTGTCTCTGTTATTTACGTCGTCATCCAAATTCCCTACGTAACAATAGCATTTAATTCCCCGTCATTAGAAATAAAACTCCTGAGGCAGGGCCGTGGGAAGGAGAACTTTATAGTACGTTTATTTGTATGATGTTAAATAATAGGTCTACCAATTCAATTTGTACATACATGAAATTTTCTAAACTCGACAAGTCCCACATTGTAAGACTTGTAAAAAAACCAAAGCATATAAAAGTTCTGCCTCAAGATGTATAATTACAAATTTGCTACATATTCAAAAAAAATATTGTTTACAATTTATAAAAAAAAGTAACTAAAAGTAACTAATGCTTAAAAATAGTAACTTTAGTAACTTTTGAAAAAAAAAGTTACTTTTTTACTTAAAAATAACTCAATCGGATAATGGGATCCCTGCATATATATATATATATATATATATATATATATATATATATATATATATATATATATATATATATATATATATATATATATATATATATATATATATATATATGCAGGGATCCCATTATCCGATTGAGTTATTTTTAAGTAAAAAGTAACTTTTTTTTCAAAAGTTACTAAAGTTACTATTTTTAAGCATTAGTTACTTTTAGTTACTTTTTTTTTATAAATTGTAAACAATATTTTTTTGAATATGTAGCAAATTTGTAATTATACATCTTGAGGCAGAACTTTTATATGCTTTTGTTTTTTTTACAAGTCTTACAATGTGGGACTTGTCGAGTTTAGAAAAATTTCATGTATGTACAAATTGAATTGGTAGACCTATTATTTAACATCATACAAATAAACGTACTATAAAGTTCTCCTTCCCACGGCCCTGCCTCAGGAGTTTTATTTCTAATGACGGGGAATTAAATGCTATTGTTACGTAGGGAATTTGGATGACGACGTAAATAACAGAGACAGACTTCAAAACAGTGACAGACAGTGCAATAAACAGTATTTTACCTTGTAAACTTCTTTTTACATAACAGCTCCGCCTTGTTTCACTGCCTTGTTTGTCTCCGCCAATCAACGTTTGGCGTATTTTCGACGACATGTTTCGGCACAGCGGATTTACGAGAACAGTTCTAATGGCGCATATTTTTTATGTCTACTAATGCACTATACTAAACAAAACATATCGATTAAATAAAAAATGGCTTTATACTCGTCGTACACATAACAGATCTCTAGCTTAAAAGTTCTCGAACTGAACAAAATTGCTAAATGATGTAAACAAAATAATCGATACGGCGACTAGTCGCTTAACAGCTATGCTTTACTTATGGACCAAAACAATATTGTTAAGGCCGTGAACTATTGACATAAATTCGTGGTGATCGATGACTGGTCATAGGCCATTTTTACATGCAAAGATTAATTAATCTTTTTGCTTTTACTTACACATTTGTAAGTACAGTGTCAGAAATTACAATTTTTTTATTACTATTATATCGTTCATATAGTGTTAGAGTTAAAATCCGTCTCTGGGATGTGATCCATATTCCCTATGCAAATGTCTGGCCGTAGTAACAAAGTTTAATCTAACAATAGATCAGATTTGCTCGTTTTCAACAAACAACTAATAGAACTGGGAAGAAAACTTAAAGTTAAAAACTATGACCGAAAAGGTTAAAAAAAAAAGAGAAAGAACAGGGAGAAAGTAAAAAAATTCTTCTGTATAAACAGAATCTAAGTGTTGAGAAAATGGAATTTAAAGTTACTTTTTGGTTACTTTTTCTTATTTGCCTAATTACTTTTTTTACACTTTTACAAAAAAAATCAATCCGAACCTATATATGCTTCTGTGGATTTAATAAATATTTCTAACTTTTAGTAACATATTTGTTTAATTGATTTACCACTAATAAATTAAATGTATGAACCTAATCGTTGTCAAAAATTCAAAAAATAAACTATATGGGTAAATAAATAGTACAACTAAATTTTTTTATTTAATATTTAAATGTCTGCAATTTTATCTATAGTTTTATTCAGCAACTTATGAAAGATTGTTGATTGTACCTTTTGTAAACACAGTAAGTGATTTTTTTTTATTAGGGTTTAATTTTTTTCTTTTTTGCAATTTTGTCTAGATATTAAATCTTTATTCACTACGAATGGACTGTGGTATTTTGGCAAGTTACAGGATAAACATATTGTTAAAATTATAATGAAGCAGGGACTTCTCGTTGAAAGAGATTATGTTAATTGCAAATTAGATATTGCCAAATATTTTATTACTATCTACAGAATTTGCTGAGCAAATTTTTACTCAAACCTATACAGGGTTCGTCGTCAGTGAAACACTGACGACGGACCAACTCACGTAGGGTGATAGAGGACTTTAGTATGCATTGATTTGACCCATATTTGTTTTATGAGAAATTTGTTAGTTTAGAAGTTATTTAGGTTTTCGTGTATTTTTAACCAAACTCCGTTTTTGCTCACAAATTTCGTCATTCTAGCTTAACTATTAATACTAGCGTCATGATTTTTTTACAAACGTCCAATAGTGGGCATCTCATCCTAAGAAATAATTCTTTTTATTGAAATTGAAAACTATATGGACAAAAAAAATCTTAAAATTTTATTAAACAAAAAATTATTCCTTAACTTTACAAGACTAGTGAAACATAAAAAGATAGAAAAAAAATTTAGTAACCATCTTAAAAAACTTTCTCCTTACAAATTTTATTCGCCCCATGACTTCATATCGAAAATTTTAAATTTTCTGCAATGTAATCGACGAAAATCCCACTTTTTAATTTTAATCTATAACATTATTCGAAAGGTGAGATAAGTTGTTGTGGATGTCATTAACACTCGCAGTACAGATAGTAAGATTGGTTAGTGTTGAAAAGAGACAATATCACGTTACCAGTTTACTTTAGCATTATTGTAGAGCAACTCTTTTTATTTTCATAGACATTAAATGAATTAAAACAACAGGAATAAAATTAATAAACATTTATTTTCATTACATTAATTGTTCGAAATGGCGACCTCCAGTGGCAATACACATATGGCATCAAAAAAAAGTCTTTAATTTTCAGAATGCTTCCTCGTTTTCTCCAATTATTTTCTACGCTTCGGCCAATTTTCTTTGTAATTTTTGTAAAGAAAAATATTCTTTTGTGGCATACTAATTTTTTTTAGTAGCCCCAAATAAAATAGTCAACCGGATTTAAGTCCAGGGACCTTAGGGGTCAAGCTATCGGTCCTCCGCGACCAATCTACCTGCCTGGAAAAACATTGGTTCAGATGGCGTCTAACAACTATTTCAGAGGGCATGGGGCTCTGTCATTTTTGAAAAACATTCGCAAGTCTCGTTCTCAAATTAATACCGTCTAAGAGACTAGGTAGGTCATTTTACAAAAAAAAAAAAAAAAAAATAGGCCTCACCATACAACCTCATCAGTAATTCAAATGGCCCGATCAGTTGTCTGCCAAAGAGTCTTGTCCACAGTGTATTGGAAGTTGTACGATTCAATTTTTGGTTTTCTATTGACCAACAATGGTAATTATGCAAATTAAAAATGCCATTTCTACTGAAATTAGGCTCATCAGTCCAAATAATGTTGTCAACAAATTCAGGATCTTCTGCAGCCCTTAGCATTTCCTCGCAAAATTGAATCCGACTGTCATAATCAGTAGGCAGCATACTTGAACCTTCCTAATGTGGTATGGATGGTACCCTTCCTGCGTAGGATTCATTGCACCGATGGATGATGAATGCCCGTGCGACTACAAATTGTTCTCGTACTTGTAGAAGAGTTCTTTTTCGACTCATTCCAGCACAGCTTCAATGCGTTCAGGATCCGCTCTCGGTACTCCTTCCCGATTCCGGGTAAGTGACCTTCCATGTATGCGTTATGTGCACGTAAAAAAACGCGGTGATCCAGCATGGTGCGTCATGAATAAACCACACAATACACAATACACACACACACATACACACAAGTCCTATCAACAAATAATAAATAATAATAATAAAGGGACGAAAGTACCACATAAAATAACACTTGTAAAAAAACCAAAGCATATAAAAGTTCTGCCTCAAGATGTATAATTACAAATTTGCTACATATTCAAAAAAATATTGTTTACAATTTATAAAAAAAAAGTAACTAAAAGTAACTAATGCTTAAAAATAGTAACTTTAGTAACTTTTGAAAAAAAAAGTTACTTTTTACTTAAAAATAACTCAATCGGATAATGGGATCCCTGCATATATATATATATATATATATATATATATATATATATATATATATATATATATATATATATATATATATATATATATATATATATTGTGTATATATATATTAATATTGATAGTTTTTTTTTGTGGGGATTTCGGTCAGGTATAACTAATTAAATTTTTTTTCTAACGTTTCGGTTTATTACACCATCTTCAGAGAACTACAATTAATATAATATTTTAAACACATAGTTATGGTTATTGTACTTTAAAATTTACTTACACTATTAATTATTAGGAATTTGTTTTAAAAAATTTTATTACATGTTGTTTGGTTGTCTGTTTTATCGCAACTGAGATATTTTAACATAGTTTGTGTGCTTTTAAAGTTTTGTTTATGTTACAGAGATAACGTTTGAATGTATATGGTTTACTGTGGGTGTTTTGCTTAAATAGTGAATATATAATAAGATATTTTATTTCAAGAATTATTATTTTGTATCGGTCAGATGTAAAAATTGATTTCATGTTGTAATGTACCCCAATCATTTAATTAAGTTAAAGTAGGTTTCGCTTAAATTTTCTATATCAGTGCGATTATAATTGACCACAAACCACTCCAGTGGTTATTTTCACTAAAAGAGCCAAATTCGAAATTGGTAAGATGGCGCTTTAAGCTGGAGAAATTTGACTACAATATAATGTATAAAAAAGGTAAATTAAACACCAATGTTTTTATATAAAATTCTAAACAACCAGATGACTCTTAATTTAAATAAGTATGTTCTATGTGTTTAAATTATATGTCTATTTAGGATGATGTTGATATATTTTATACTAATAAGGATGAAATTAAACAGTCCATATTGGATTTGAATTGAAACTTCTATCATTTTACTATTAATTTTTTGTACATATGTATATATTTCTATGATATATAAGAGTATGTGCGAGAGAGAGGATGCTTATATTTAATTTTTAAATTTAAAATTTTTTTGTTTTATTTAAATTTTAAATTTAAAAGTGCTTACCTAAGATGTTGATGATTATACCTACTTTGTTTTTTATCTCTTATCTCAGTTGACCGGTTCAAAACTAAACTTATACTAAAAATAATTAGTGTACTCGAGACTTTATTTTGAAATAGTTAAGTTATTTACGTAACCAGTTATGAAAAGACTAATTTTATTTGACGAATGTAATATGGCCAAAACGAGCGAGCGAAGCGAGCGAGTATTGCAAATTACATGAGTCAAGTAAAATTACTTTTCATAACGTGTTAAGTACAAAATTTTATCTAATCCCGATTTAAAATAGGGAAAATGATAATAATCAGTTACGTAAAAATTCATTACATCACTCAATTATGTAATGGGACTGAGTTATGAAAAATGTGACGTTTCGTAACGTCAAAAATGCATTTAAAACTTGACATTTCATAACGGGGTTAGATAAAAGCTTTTATACGACCTGATCAGTTCGCTACCGGTTGGTACCTTTACTGTCCGCTAAAACACTACTTCCTATTGAAAATGTCACTATGGTGAATGCACCTTCCTTCATCCAACCAGATCTTCTGATTTTTCAACAACTGTGTGATTTTATTTTTTATTTAAAATGAAACTAGCCTTTTCCTACAAAACTGATGGATATTCCCACTATTTGATAACTGGATACTACTTTTGGATTCTTCTTACGTAATTTAAGTTAAATTACGTAAGAAAGGTATATGAAAATAAAATAAAACAGATAAAATTTACAAATGGTTATTGTATATTACTTGCACATACTTAATTTATACTTATAAATCGTCGTCTTCCTTCCGATCCCTTAATTTCAACTTTTACCATTTTAAAATAACTTTTTTCTCATCTCAACCTGTGAAGTTATGTAATTTTTCTAGAATCCACGTACGAATTGTTTGATGCTCAAAAAGTGACTAAAAACTAGAAAATCTTAAATTTTGACATGAAAACTATGAACTCACATTTTTAAAATGAATTTTTAATTTCCAAGTCTTGAACTTATGCCTGTTTATTTATGCTATTTAATATTATTTTTTAGATTCCAGATATGATTAGCTTCACATTGATGTGCCATACTCTTGGTTATTTTTATATTGTTCTTAAGGTAAAATTTTGGAGCACTTTTATAATTATTTTCTTAAAACTATCACAATAACAATAAAACTTGTTCAGAATGCTTAATTACACATTCCTTGCTTATATCACTGTTTTTGTATTGAAGATATTTATTGTTACTTACATTTTATCCACTTTTAAATTTTAGGACTACGGTTCCCCGAAAACCAGGGCCGTCCTAAACTACTTTATACCCAAAAATGGAATTCTGTTGTACAAGATTATTACTGACACTATTGTCTATTAGCCCAGGATAATATTTCCTGGAAATAATTATTTGTTTGTGGAAATATGTTGGATGCATCGTGCTTTGTTAACTGACAAAGTTTATTTTAAACACAATTGCTTAGCATCCTTTTTAAACCCAGAGGTTTACCATAGAGTGTCTCTAAAAGGTAGGTTTCTTTACTTGTATTTAAATATACTGTATTTATTATTACGTTAAAGAACAAGGAATATACAAAGATAAGTAATACCAGAAAATTATGAATTAGTAATTCACTTACCAAAAGCCACAGTCCTGATACTCCCTGTAATTCGAATTAGAAAAAGGGCAGGATATAATGGTAATAAGAAATGTAGGATATCAAATTTCCCTAAGTCTGGTAACGACTATTTGGCCCTATAATTATTACTTTTGTATCTTATCTAACAGCGTATTCAACTATTTGTATATTATCTAACAGTGTATTAAACTACTTATTTCACTAAGGCGTATAGAACTATACCGGGTGTTTACGAACTTGGGAATATATATTTTAATGGGAGGTAGTACTTGGTAAAAGAAGTCGATTGCTAAAAATTTAACTTAGGAAAAGTTCCTCAGAAGTGGCAGAAATTTTTTTTAAATAATACACCAAATTGTTTGGGAACCACTGACGAGGCTAGCCATGTGCGACAGTTATGGCAGTGTTGCCAAATTTTACTCAGTGTCCATTACTTAGCGACAATTTTTTTCTTCTTCCAATAGTATTAGATAAATAACATCTAACTGTGCTACCGGTCAAAACGTACTCTCTTTTTCTCATTTTTTAAAATTAAATATTTTACTTGAAAATTAAACATCTTGTAACAGCCAGAAAAGTACAACATAGTAACCCATGGATTGAATTGTTTTAAAGAATCGAACTACAACTTAAAACATTTTTTCTGACTATTGATTGATTGATTTACATTTTTTTCACATCATTAAATTTGTTATTTTTCATAATATCTGTGTTTTTGTAGAAATACTCGTACAAATACAAAATGGGGAATTCAAAATATTTACATCTTTGTAACAAGCATTGTACAATTTAAAATGGAAATATACCCAATCAATTATAATAAATTATAGTGAGGAAATCTCTGAAATTGAGAGTGATAATTGAACTTATTCTTACCTTTGCAACAAACTTCTCTTGTGGGAAATTCCTTAAAGGACTACCTTCACCCAACCACAAACGCACACAATTCTTTCTTTGTGTAGGCACTACACTCAAAAACTAAATAATTAACAATATTTTCATGTGTAATATTTGGAAATACATCACAATTTGTAGTGAAGTCTTCTTTTTGAAGGTATAAAAGCATCTACACCGGATTTCGGCTCATGGATCTAAACCAATATGGCACTTTTTCCATATCACGAGACGATTCCGTAAAATACAAACTCGTCTCTATTTTGATCACACAAAATTAACGAAATAAAACAATAAGATTTGTTTCAAATGTTCAGTAACCATTAATATTAGTTTTAAAACTGCATTATACACTTAAAACACGTTCTATTAACTAATAAGCTGACGGGAGTTTCGATGCATGTTCACTTCACATACAAACACACAAAGATTTTATTTTTAGTTCCTCTATACACAAACAAAAGAAATACGTTGTTACTTGTGAGTACGTTGTGTGGTAAATTATTTACACACCTTAAAAATTACCATTTGACATACACAGATTCACGGAATTCACTAACTACATACAGGTCTGCAAGCAAATCTACAGACCTGTAATATCCCTAAATTAGAAACAAAGATCACCAAAGTAATCGATAGCACCATTTGTAAACTCTACACAGGATCGGACTGGCCTCAATCGGCCCCATAGGCAATAGTTGTAATTTGGCCCCTACGGCCTACCCCCTCCCACCAAGAAAGATCAATCGTTTTCAGGATATAAAAAAATCAAATGCCTAAAATAAACACGATAAAAATTAATGTTTTTCATTATTGTTTATTACTAGATAAATGATAAATTCATTAATTTGAACATAAAAATAAATATCGAAAGGAACAATAATTCAAAAATAAAAATAGTTGGATTTGTACATTGCAAGTACAGGGTACATAAAACATAACACAAATAATGTCTCTTAGAGCTAAAACAATACGTTATTTTCTTAACCTATAACCTCATCTCATTCCTTATTTAGAACTTTTCAATTTTAATAATGCACAGTAACATAATTATAAACTTCATAATTAATTAATTAATTATCTATAAGTACTAACTTATAGTATTTTACTACCTCAAAAAAGAGAGTATAACAAGCGTTTATTCACTTGGGATTTAAAGTCGCCATGGAAACTAATAAACAGTATAAACATAATATAACATTTTTACTATATCAAACTTTTAATGGTAGAAAGAATAAAAAAATAAGAATTAAACATAAACCATAAAAGATATTTCAAATCAAAATTAATATTTATAGGGTAATTTTCACAGTTCGCAATATTTGGTAATTATTAATATTTAGTAATATTTAGCAATCTAAATGTCAAACAAAAATAAATAAAAAATAATGTCAAATAGACAATTAAGGTATCCTTGCAATACTTAACACTAACATAGTTTTCCATGAAACACGAAACACTAAAACACCATATACTGCACTCATCTGAAGATGATTAAAACTGTTTTAAGCATCTCCAGATGATACCAACTTGAATGGTGAAACGAGTGCCGAGTGGAGTATATGATTTTTCTTTTTTGGGGCTTACTACCACATGAATAATTCTTGGTTATCTAAAAAATGTAGTTAATTACCCAGTATTTTACTGAAAAAATAAAGCATGATACTTGACCCATTCTAAAAAAAGATAAATAACTTTGAAAAAGGAAACAAACTCGCTTTCCGAAACGTTAGAGAATTATATTATTATTTTTGTGTCTAATATTCGACTAATTTTTTTGACAAAATCACAAGCGCAGAGGTTTATTTTTACAGTAACATACTGGGTAACTAACAATATTTTTTAGATAACGAAGAATTATTCATGTGGTAGTAAGTTCCAAAAAAAGAAAAATAAAAATCTAGAGAATGCCACAAATAACGTTCAGACATTATATGGTGTTAAAACAGTTTTAATCATTTGCAGGTGATGTCAACTTGGTTGGCGAAACGCGCGTCAAAAGTTTCAACCCACTTCAGGATAAGAATACCTAAAAAGCTTTGTGGCCAATTACTATTCTTTAGTTTTTTACATTTCATTCCTTTTAAATAAAAATAGTGCCCGCTCGTAGAACAATGTTGTATGTACCTCGGGAGTAAAGTGTGTTTTAATGCCTGACATGAATGCTGGGACTAAAACACTTACTTCACTTCCTTGGCACAGAAATAACTGTTAATACACACAATCATCTAACACACCACTGACAGGACTGAGATCCGAATCTGCACGATACCATACAGATCAGCAAGTCAAAAGTGACGAATAGTTATTGCATCGATAAAAAATTGCACAATGTATAGAACGCCTGGGGAGGTGGGATCTAATTTACTTACATAAACAAGAAGCGCGCGACTAGTAACCTCGCTAATATGGGATGGATGGCGCTACTAGTGCCGATTTTACATCTTTCAGCTTCTTACGAATCGCTGGTTACACTAGTAAAGAGTAAACCATTTGTACTAGCTGGCGCCCGGGGACCAGACAAAAATTTTTTACTTTGTTAATGGAAAATAATTTTCTGCAAAGGAAAAGGAAAAATACATTGTTTCAGTTTGCAGTTTAACCCCCCAGAAGTGTTTGGCCCCGTCGGTAATTGCCAACCTGCCGGCCGGGTCACTTTCCGAGTTTCAACTATACGCTTAAGGAGATCGGACGTTTGCGCATCGAAAAATCTGGTGACACCATTGGCGACGCCATTTTGAGCTCGAAATGTCATACAATTATTTAATGGTTATTGTTTGGTTTTCTGTAGTTATAGTGTGATTTCTTTCATAATATGAATTTTTTTGCGACTTTCTGTGACTATGATAGGATATTTTGTAACGTGTAATGAAAACATATCTTTTTTATTAAGTACAAATTGTATTTTAAAACTTCTGGACTCAAAATTTAAAAATGTATTAGTTTCGTATCCTACTATGTCTTTCCTTTGTTTGGTTACCCATTCCTTACTTACCGCAGTCTATGCTAGTTTGTCTTACAATAAAAGGCCCTGAAAGACTCCTGGGCGAGAAGAATGTGTATATGTCCCCCTTTGGTTTTTTCTTTTCTTTTTCAAAAAAAATAAATAGTAATAAATTGTGGTTAGGATTAGGTTCATAGGTGGTAGTGTATGCAGTGTGGAGTAATCCGCTTTAGAATCTTTTTAACTTTGTTAAATAGTATACATATAGTAACTTGCGCCTGGCTGTATGGATTTTATCCCAATGCCATAAAGAAAAAGAAATTGTATTTTGTACTTTTGTAAAAAGCATTTGTGCCGTGGAAGGATGTTCTAACGTAAAACGTTTTAAATCTAAAGGGATCATTTTTCATAGGTAAGTTAGTTTTGATATGTTAATTTTTTTCAATTCTACAAATTACGTGTTTTAAATTTCCTAAAGGAGAGATATTGGAGAAGTGATTGGAAGTTCTTGGGAAAGACGAGCACAGGCAGTGGTCAGAGAATAAATTTATTTGCTCCAAACACTTCAAAGAAGGTGATTTTATAAAACTTGGACAGAAAGTTTTCCTGAATGCTGATGCAGTGCAAAATTTGCAAGGGAAACTGCGACAGAAATTCATGTGGGCCAAAATATTTGTTGCATCTACAAGTGAACAAAGGAAAGATAAGTTTACAACAAGTGCCAGCTGTTATTGACGACCTTTCACTAACGACACAATCGTCCTCTATTAGTTGGAGCACAGCACAGTTATTCGTAAGTATTTATTTTAGATAATATCTCGTCCCATTAGACGAGACCCAATTGCGTTTCTGTTAGTATAAAGAAGTGAAATTGTTAAACTTATATTTACAACTGAATTCCATAAAAAATAGTTGAATTGTAATCATAAATTATGTAAACATTTTTTCTTTTCGGTTTAGTCAAGGGTACAGGTTCTAACAAGACTGAAGATATATCCCAATCATAAACATAATTTTAGTTTTTAATAGCAACAATTAATTATTATTGTAAAATTACACTGAATAATTTAGCTAAGAAGTACACAACAGTTCTTCACGGTGATGGATGCAATAAGAAAAAAATTTAGTAAATTCGTATTATATCAGCATCTGTGAGTGTATACAGTCAAACTTCTCTAACCCGTTCGTGTTAGAGAAAATTTGAATTAAAGAAAATATTTCTAAAACGAATTATATGTCAAGGGTACAGAAATATATTTGAGTTACGAGAAGTTCACCATATTAGGTACTTAGCATATCATTATAATAACTAATTATGTACATTTATCTTACTGATTTTGTAAATTTGCACATCAATTTGAAATTGGGGTTTTTAACTAATAGCCCTGATCTCTGATACTGTTAATAATTACCGTTGTATATTTATTAGACATTTTGTATTTGATAGTGTCAATGTTTTATATCTATAAGAAATATAAATCTACTTTTACATGGCTTAACTACACCCTCTTTAGGTTAGGGTTGACTTATTCTCATTGAGCTAGAAAAAGAAATTAATTTACATAAATGTTGAATAATAGAGTTCTGTAAATTATATGTTATACAAGTTTTATTGAGAGCGGACGTAAATTAAATTTTATGAATTTTACTATCAGGTTGAGTTTAATGGCTATGGCTAGATTTGCCTGGTAAATAGCGTTATATTATTATTAACACTGCATACTGCATTTAGCTACACAATAAAGTACACCGCTACCATAGGAAATCACTGGTAACTAATTTATGCATAGTTCTGATCAGAAAAAATTCCAAGCAGTGTTGAGGGTTATTTTCATTATTTAAAGTAAATTGTTTCTGTCATGTCACATCTGTAATAAATATATACCTTTAAAATTTAAATGTTTTTCCATTGTACCGTTTTCCTATAAATAAAGAAATAACATATTTCCAAAGGTTTCTTTTAATTTTACTAAATCATTATTAATAGTTTTCTTAATTTAAAATAGTAAAAAAGAATGTGCCCATTCTAAGTTTGACATAAACGAATACATTATTCATTTTATGCCGCTATTTATGTTACAGCTTAATAGCAAAAATTAACTAAAGTTAAAAATGAGAGAATTGTTGCTAACAATTTTTCTTTCCAAGGTTTGCAAATTAACATATGCTTAATTACAACTCAATTTTATCATCAATAAATCAATGTAATGTACATAAAAGTCAAGTAAAATATGTATAAGACATGCAATGAATATAGTACAAAATTCTTTATTTTAGATTAAATAAAGCAAGAGCTGATGATCACTCAATTTACTTTAGCTACAATTTATGAATATGACATACAAATTATTATTTTGTAATTGTTTTATGCCTCATCCTGTGATTTGGGAAACCAATGTTACAAACAACTATGTATTTTGTGTTGTGCTATTTTATACTTTTAACTTCATGTGCACTTCTGCACGCACTGGTTCAAAATGGCGACCGTCATCGTTGTAGAGTTGTTATTCAAAAGAGTACATGTTTATATTCTTCGTTCGGTTTATGTTACAGTGTTTTTTTCATTAGTATTGCAGTAATAATCATATATTAATGAACTAGCCGATGTTAATTTACGCTAAATATGTCGTCAATTTCCTGTGACTACTCAACGTCTGTCCGTAGAACGTTTTTCAAATAGAGGTGCACCAAATGCCGCATGGTTTGTACCCCTTGTACAACGAGCAAGCAATATTTCTGAGTTACGGCTCCATTGAGAACGTGATGGAGGTCCTGCTAGGCCTTTGTGTAATTTGAACGCTGAGAACATTTTAATTTTGGTAGAGGCGAGAATCTAACTTTAAATACGCGTGATTACATGTACGGCGAATCGGATAGTATGGAGCACCCTGCGGGGAAATCAACAGTACCCGTTTTCATGTACAAAGAGTTCATTCACGTTCCACAACAACAAGATTCTCTTTTTGTGTGTTGAAGAAGGATGTGGCAACGTTGTAGTGATTGTGAAATGTTATGTGTGTTGGGACACGGTCATTCGAATTCGATTCCAGCAGTTCTCAACATGTTCCTACTTTTTTATTGAGAAAGGTCTGTTATTTTTTTTCTAATTTTTCAGGTTTTTTTATGCACTATATGATTTATTATATCAAGATGTACTTCCTCAAAAAATAATTCCCAAGTTTGTTAACACCCTGTATATTGAATATGGTATGTATGCCACCGAAATTTACGATCTGCAAAAAGTAAGTACAGTTTATAAAAACTGTTTCACTAGAATCTATTTAAATTAATGTGAAAAAACATGATTTTTAATATATCTGGTGGCATCTATTAAGATTACCACTTAAAAGGAAAAATACTATACTAAAATAAATTTAAATCTCAATAAGATACCGTGCACAGCCCAAACATAACTTATTTTCACTTTATAGTTCAACTTTTGCTAGTTTATTTAAATAATGTTGAATTTTAGTTCTTTTGTAGCGATTATTATTTGAAAATTTTGTTCTTTGCACTGTTTGTTGAAAAATTTTAAGTTTTTTAATTTTAGGTGATACACAACACTTTTAGTCCTTCCATCAGTATCCTGCATATCGTCAACTTACAGTTTGCAAATGTTTCCTCCGTAGGAACCGAGATTGTCCGACGATAAAGGTCTCCTACGATTATTTTATAACTCTTCCTGTTTTTACATCGTTGGCTTTCCACTACAGATTCTTGTCTTACAACCTGTTACAATTTTGTATTTATAATTAAAATTTAAGGTCAATTTGTTCAGTTTAAAGATGAATTCTTCAATAATTAGTCATAAGTATTACTCAATTAGTTAAGCTTTTATTTTCATTTTTTTCTTTTTAACTTTATTTATTTACGGTACAAACTTTTTTCTATTTTTATTTTGAATTTTACCTTATATTAATTATTTATACAGTATTGGAAAAAGTTTAATTAGAGTTCTACTTTGTGTGTGTGTGTGCATAAAAGATAAAAATAGCAAAGTCATGTATGCGACAGAAAACTGTGTATCACTATTGCCTTTTTCTACGTTATTGTGTTTACAAAGTAACGAGAGCACTTCTCCGTCTCATCGTATCTCTTCTACATGTGATCCGGTACGCCTCCAGTCCTCAGTCATCACATGTCTTCCATATCTGATCCATTTCCTTTCTACACTAAGTTTTTTGTAGATAGAACAAACAACAGTGTTGCCAGATACCTGGTAATTACCAAAATCTACAATTTGTAATTTTAACTGGTAATTAATGGAGCCTCTAATAATGGCATAATCTACGATAATTTTTTGGGAACGTCACTTTTTTTATAAAATTATTTACACCTTGCGAAATGACAAAAATCGTTTCATGTAAAGTGCACAATATGCAATGAATACTGTTCCATTTTACTAAGTGCGATGAATATTTGCCGACATCTAGTTAGTAGTAGGGCGGCATATGAGATTTTGTTCATGCAGCTACGATCATTTATTTTATAATTATAAAATAAATGCTACACTGCACGAAAAATGAGAGCTCTACCTCTCTTTCTGTAATGAGTGCAGATTGCACGCAGTGCTACATGTGGACGCATTTTTTTCAAAGGTTAACGTAATTTAATCAAAACCAAAAATATCAAACCTATAACCAAAAATCAATTAATGACGAACATAGTAAATGTTATTTTATTAAGTTCAGAATGCGTGAAAGAATCATAAAATTCCATAATATTATACAAAAATATAAGCGAAAATGAAGATGATAATATAATTTCTGAAGTCGAATTTGAGAGCCAATTGTAGTTATTTGAAAAGTTTTTATTCAATATACTTACTTGTAACTGTTTTACTTTTGTTTATTTAATTTTTTTTAATAAAGTTTTTGATAATTGGCGTATTATTTGAACTATCTGGTAATTTTTCTTAAAATCTGGTAATTTAATTGTGACTTTCTGATAATCACACTTTCACAATCTGGCAACACTGCAATAAACAATTCTGTGATCACGTGGTGACTGCACTCACGTTGCTGTTGGCTCATTTGTTTTATTATTGTGTCAGCCGTTATCGTGGTAAGTTAAACTGGCATTTCTCCTGTACTTAAAAATTTATATCTATACAACTGAAGAAAAAGTGTAAATGATCATGTGGTATTATGGCGGTAATACTGCTGAGGGAGTTATCGGGCGATTCATTTTTACATTTGAAAACCGTCCTGCCTCGACGGTTCAAACTATATTAAACATCATTCATAAGTTTGAGTCTGTGGAATGTGCGACAAATTGCAGAAAATGTAGTCATTTAAATTACGAAAACAAGCCTACAGTTTAATTAAGGGAAGATCGGGAAAGGCGGGAAACTAATGTCTGTAGTTTCGCCGAGGTAAATGCACCTTGTTCGAGTAAACAAATCTCGCAAGAAATTGGTGTACAAGAGCAAACAGTGCGGAATATTCTGAAAAGAAATAAGTACCACTGCTACAAGATTATGACCACCCAAGAAATTTTTCCTGAAGATCGTACGAAACGAATGGATTTTTGTGAAACCATGATGGAATAGGCTAATGAAAACGAAAATTTCATTAAGAATATTTTATTCACTGATGAAACATATTTTTCTATACATGGCCGGCATAATCCTTCTGTAGTTCGATATTGGTCCATGGAAAATAAACATTTGAGCGTGCCATTACGTACTCAATATCCACAAAAAGTAAATGTATGGGCCGGCATTGGTCCTATTTTCATTGACGGTAACTTAAATGCCGACAAATATTTAAACATTTTGCAGAATCAGATTATTCCGGCTGTTCAAGCTCTTGATGTCAACTTCGGGGAGATTTGGTACCAGCAAGACAACTGTCCTGCTCATAATGCAAGAAGTGTGCAAGCGTTTTTAGACAACACTTTTCCCGATCGTTTTATAAGTGGAAGAGACAATAAAATGGCCACCAAGATCCCCCGACTTGGCGCCTAACGATTATTTTTTGTGGGGATATACAACCTCGCAAATTTATAAACATGAACACGAGCGAGCGTGTGACTTGCAAGAGTTACGTGCAAAAATTGTTGCCACCCTACAGAGTGTGACTCCTGACATGCTTTTAAATGTCAGAAACGAATTTAATCATCGATTAGGGTAGTGCCAGGCGCAACAGGACGATATTTTTGAACCCCTTATAAAGTAACATTTAGAGAAAAACGGTTTTGTTTCATTTTTAATACGTTTTTTAAATCTATTTCATTTTAGAATCTTTTATTTTATTTTCGTTAGAATATTTGTTAATTTATTTTTATTTAATAGTAGAATGCCAGTTTACTTTCACGCCAAATGGCCAAAAATTTTTGATGCATTTTAAATACAATTATGCATCACATAACTAGAAATTCTCGAAATAAACAGGAATACGTAGTTATTTACAGAAATAACAACATACCTACCCCACAATATTTTGAAATGTACTAAACAAAACACCAACTGTGTCATCGGCTACCTCCTATGATTTTATGAAGGACGGGCCATCGCAGCGCATGACCTAAGGATGAATAATTTATTACTACTTGCCCTGCTACTAATTACGCATACCAATGGTCGTGCTCACAACTTCGTGGTTTTTGGTTTTAAATAAGAATATTTGCAAATCGCTAGAATTTTCCTAAACACCTAATAACTGTACAAAAAACTGTGTGGAAAGAAGGGATATGACGGGATGTGCCCTCTTTATTTCACAAACACAACGTACAATGAGGCAACATTGATGCCTAATTCTCTTTCTGTCCCATGCATGACTTTGCTATTTTTATCCTTTATGCACACACACAAAGCAGGCACTCAAATTAAACTTTTTCCAATACTGTATGAGTCACTGTGTGCGTGCGTGCGGGCGTGCGTACGTGCGTGTGTTTGTATATATGTGTTAACCTACCTATATATCTCATTATGATGTTACCCTTAATTTGATTGTTGCACCATGTATTAGTAATAGGAGTTAGTTAATGTGTTGTTCATTATGATATGTTGTAACTCTAATTTGATTTTTGCACAATGTATTAGTTAACTGGATTATTTAGAATATTTAATTTGTGTGAAACATTGTTTGAACCTTCCTACCGTGTAATTGGATTTTTATATCTGGGTAGTTGTAACTTAAAGAAATAAATAAATAAATAACAGGTTTAAGAAGGTTACCACATAAGTCACCCTTGCAGATGGTACCCCAGATGTTTTGACCCTTTTATTGCTTTCTGAGAAATCACAAAATAGAGAAAAAAATAAATTCAATTTTCTTTGGTACAAATTTGTTATTTTAACAAAAATGCAAAAAATATACAATACCTTTATTTATTTCACGATCATTATCCAGATTCAACATGTTTTCTTCATTTTCAATAAAAATATTGGAAAAAAATAATTTTGTCGCACTTTAGATGTCAACGGTACCACTGTGCACTAGCGTGATGTGAATCTTATTATGAATAAATATTACTTCTGTGGATGTTGAACACTCTTTTTTTCTTTATACTGGTGTGTTCATAAAACGAAGGTGACATTTGTCGGAATAACGCATGAAAACTATTTTATTTATGCAAATATTTTCTTGTGGGGTCTGAGTAATTGCTATCTTCCATACAACAAAAATAAAACGTAAACAATTTAATAAATCGTAATTGTATCAACTATGAAAATTAAATGTTATTGTGTAATGCCTCTCTATCTGCAACTTCCCAGCTCTAATAATCAGTTATAAAAGCTAGAAACAGTAATGTAGGAGCTAATCTTGAGCAATATGGAATATCTTATTCAGTTGGTTACCATCTTGTATTTAAGTTGTTAGATGCAACTATTCAATCAGTTTTTTAGAATAATATTGTCAAATATGAAATATCTATCTTAAAAGAATAAATATAAAACTTATCTCTAGAAAAATCACCTGGTATATAACACATACATACAAATATGGTTTATAGGAATAATTGTTTTAGTAAGCTTTATCTTAAGCAAACGAAAAGTACTATACAAAATAGATACTTACGAAAAAATATCAGATGAAGTAAGCAATTCAAAAAAATTCCTCGCTTCCTGGCTGACAACCTGCAGTTCCAATCCAATTTGGAGTCCAATAGTTAAAAAAATTCATCATCCTAATTTCCATATTCTTAAGATCCGTATCTGGATTAACGATATAGGCTCCTTTGTCAAAATCTGTCACAATTTTATGACCATTAACTATATCCTTTTCATGTTCTTTAAAGAGGGAATAAATAAAATGTAATGAAGGTACCCTTGATGCTGGTTCATCTTGTAGAACATCAATCATTTCCCATGGAAAACAGTCAAGGCTCTGAAATAAGATAAATACAATCTCCTAAATAACTCAATCAAACCAGTAAAATATCGAAACTATAAATACAATACCATAGGAAAAAAAAAAAAAAAAAAAAAAAAAAAAAAAAAAAAAAACCTGATTTCAGTTAACAATTAGCTTGGTATTCAGTTTGATAGTTTTCATATTGTATTTTATAAAATGTTTCAGATTTAAAGTGACATAGTGTAATGGGAGATAGTGCACACTCAGCTGAGTTCAAAACACTCCTAAACTTACCCATGTATTTAACCGTTCTTGAGATACAGGGTTTTTTCCTTTTTGACTAAAACTGAAACGGCTTTAAATACTTGATTACAATTTTTTACAAATATTTTATATTCTTTGAGTCCAATCAAAAACATAATTTACTTTGGAAAAATTTCTGGACCGGACTCAATTTTTATAATGTTGCTCACTGCTGTGTATCATTTTTTGGTAAATATTAGTAAACATTTAAAAAGTCAATGCACCAATGTATAAAATAATGTCATAATATTTGATGGCATGTTAAAGTTATTCTCCAGTAAATGTTCACAAATATTGATTGACCAAAGTTTAAATTCTACAAATAATGCTTATATACCCTACATTAATTAAGCATCTTAATTTTTTTGGACAAGAGATACACACTAGTCCCCTAGAGAGGGCAACTAACACTTTAAATGGGGACGAGAAGGCCAAGCGGTGTGTACAAAAAATCAAAGGCAAGATACACTAAGCCAGACAACACACTTCTCGGATTCAGAGAGTGGTGGAATACATGATAACAAGTGCTAGAGTATATACCACCAAGCAACACTTTCTAGATAGGATTCGAGCGCTTATGGTTAATAAAAAATCACTGAAAAGGCGGGTGAGGAGCATGAACCAAAACACTTTATTCCGTACGAATCCATTCCACCTGTTTCAAGAGCCACATCGTGTTGTTGATAATATGCTGACTGTAGAAGATGTCGAAATCTTCTGGAAAAGACTCTACGAAACGACGCACAGTGTGGTAAGATACCCCAAAAGCTGGCATTAATTCATAGAACGAGTTTGGTAAAATTTTTGTTATTGAGAATAGCCGACGATGGCTGTTAATGTATAAATAAATCAACTTTATGATATTTGCTCGTATATTGCGATATACAGGGTGTAATTAAAAAAATAAAAATCTAAAATAAAAATAAAATTTATAGTACTTAATTTTTTTAATACATTATTTGTCCAGGAGTATGCAAAACACTTAAAGAACCTAGTAATATATTTCCTTTATTAAATTAAGAATTCACAACTTAAGGTTTTATTAATATTTGTGAATAGAAATGAGTATGTCCTTCCTTGTGATTAATCGTCTGCGTCTGATGCAGATAAGAAACAGTCATTCTCATTCTCTGAATTATCTGCAGAAATATTGGGGGCAATTAATAAGTCGAATACTTCCCTAGGAAAATTTTAATTTTTTTTTAGGAAGTTATCTATAACTGGTTATTACTGAATCTGATGTAATCAGCATTAAATGAAACACATCCTCTTCGCTGTTCTTTAAAATAACTTATTTTTTTAGATATAATAAATTTTAATATTAGTCGTCCCCCGATGATTCCAGCTTGGTTAGCGAAACGCTTGTAGTATACTATGCAGTACTTATGTTTTTGTAGCATCTGATCAGGAGTTGTAACCCTGTTCAGGTTACCATTTTTTAATTAAAATGTTCAATAACTTTTACATTTATCGAACAATTGTTTTCAAAAACAATAGGGTTCTTCCTCCAACTAACAGTAACTTACAGTCCAAATTCCAATACGATCAGACTTTCCACTCTTAAATTATCGTGCTTACAAAAAACGTGACGGACGGACGGACAGACAGACGACACGGACAGACAGACGAACATTTTGAAAGTCATTTAGAATTCAACGACTAACACAATGATATGAAATTTTTTTTGCTATGAGCGATATTTACTATTTTAAAAATGTGCCGATTAAATGCAATATACTCTTCGTTTTAGTTGCGAAGAGTATAATGATACACTGTAGGGTTGTTGAAAGAAGCAAATAAAATAATAAGGAGTAGACACAAGTATTTGATTTAGCTTTACTATGAATCTATTCTAGTATTACTATATCAATATATAAAATTTTACGTGGGGAAGCGTGAGGAAGTTAACTATTACATTAAGGATTTTAGAACAATACGTAAATATTTGGCACTTCGGAAAGGCATTTTCAAAATATTATTAAAATTATTTCATTCATAAATTAAAAATAAATCCATTACATTTACATAATACATACCTGAGGGTGTTGATGGGTCCATTTTCAAACAAAGTAATAATAGCGAATTTGAAAAAACACAAACTAATTTGTTAGGATAATATTTAATTTAAAAATACACGCGTCAACCGCAGTTACATAGACCTTATGCCTGCGAGTTTGGTAGAAACAAAAGCATGCATCAAGATTAAGTGGTGGGGGAAAACAAGCCCCTATTCATGCTGATAATAAATAGCAACAATACTTTGTTCGATGCGACATTTTATTTTTTCATTTTTTGCCAGCTTTCGGGGTATCTTGCCACACTGTGCGACGCGTCCATTCAGCAGCGACACTCCACATGTACACTTCGAGTCCTTCTGCCGTGTAGATATCTTGAAGGGGCAGAAAAAGTGTGTCCGTAATCAGTACGGAGGAAGTTCAACAAGCTCTTGTTGGCAATAAGAACTCAGGCCCAGACCGTATAAACAACTAGTTGTGGAAGAAATTTCCTTCCACTTACCACCGCCTGGCATGGTTGAACGAGGGACGCAGATTCCGGACTGGTTCATCGAGGGATTTAATGTACTCATCCCCAAAAAGAACGATATTTCCGACTCTAGGAATTATAAGCCGAGTAGTGTGTAAATAAGAAAAGCTCAGAGCAGGAGCTTTGTGTGTTGTGTGCAGGTCAACGAGTTCATAACTGGTTAGTCAAGTTATTAATGGGGGTAATGACAGGTCAACGATCTCAAGGTCAATGAGTTTATAACCGGTTACTCACCTGTCTAGACAAGTTATTCATGGGGGTTATGACAGGTTAACGATAACCGGTTATCGAGTTTACTTACCTTTTCATTGAACACAATCGACCTGTCTAGACAAGTTATTTCACCTTCAGAAACCTGTCTAACAAGATTCTTATTTTTCCTACCATTAAACAGGTATTATATAAAGCGACTCAACGAGTTTCAACTAACACACACTCGTCTTTAAACCGTACACCGAAAATGAATCAAAGTAAATAGATTTGTGCAACGATAATGTCTTTAAGGGGAAACCATGGTGGGTTTGGGTGAAAAAAGATTTTATCTGAATAATTCAAAGTCTAAATTTGTGGCAGTGAATCTCTCTCATGATTTTGAATTTACTCCGTGTATTTAAATATCTGGAAACAAAAGCGATCACGTAGTTTTCAATGAATGTGAGTGGAAAAACTTTTTTATCAAATCAAGGAATAATAACCAATTATTTGTATACCAACTACGGCAATGTAGACGCTGGAAAGTTCTCGTTGTAGTTTAAACAACTACCTTATTGTCAGGTAGTTAAAATTTTAAAAGATAATTCGTATGTGTATCTGGCTTTTGACACAATTTGTACTCTGTGGAATTTTTTTGCCCCTGATATCATACCGAATCAATATATTGAAAAGGCAGCAATTTGAAAATTATTTCAAAATTCTGCAAAATGAACTACAAAATAAGATGGTGATATCATCAAAAATACTTTAAATTTGCTTCAACCGGAAGAAAACCCAAACAGTGAGAATATTAGTATGGTTATGTAATTTATCTACACATACCTCAACTCTTCAAAGAAAAATGTGGCAGCAAAGTGTTGTTATGAAGAAGTAACATTTAGAGAGGAATATAATCAAACACATGTTCTTATTACATGTAATTTTGCGTATAGGTCATCAAGGAAAAAATATTGGGAATTCCTAGCTGTTGATCGACTACGGTTTCAAATATGGATTGCACAACTTGCATTAATTATTAATCCTGTTTTAGATGTGAATCACAGAAATAATAGGTATAGGAAAATGATAATAAATAACAAAATATTATATAAAAACTGTTTTATTTCATAAAAGAGTATACATTTATATATTCACAATTAAACTGTCTCATTTTTATTAATCCATGAATTTTGTTTAAGCCCAAACCATTTAACAAAAATCTTGTGTCCTTTCATCCTTAATTCTTTTTCTACGAGGTAAACATCTGAAGTTCTTGTTCATAAAAACCTCTTTTAATTTCACTACCTTCATGATCTTCCAAAAAATAAGTTGTAGGATTACTTTTCCTTGCTTTTTTAATTTTAAATATTTCATTTGACCAGTTCGGGGTATATCTTTTGGAAAACGCTTCCCAGTATTTGCTTATTCTTACATAATCACCCTCTGTGAATTTTTGTTAGTGTGGTACGATTATTTCGAGATATCTGTAGACATGTTGTACATATTTCTCATCTTCCTTTGTAATATTTTTTGGGTTTCATCCCAGTGGCTCTGTGTTTTGAATCATTGTATTTTTTAACTATATTTGGTAGAATATTTAATCATTTATAATTTCCTTGCAAACTAAATTGTTTCCACATTGTATTTTTAACGTTCTATTTACTCTTTCTACAACACTTGCTTTAAGGTACTGTAATGATTAATTTTCAATAGTGGTGAGAGGTATGAAACTTCTCATATGGTCTAAATGCTACTATCCGACCGATATCATAGATGTCTCTGTGGCGGATAGCGACTTGCGACACAGCAAGTACCGAGAGCAGCGACCCCTAGCCCAGGTGGACTAAACTAATGTTATTAAATATGATTTGAAGGAAACCTAAGAAACAACTACTCAGCGGGCAAATACCCCGACCTGCATTGGATTACACCATGATAGATCGATAGCCAATATCATTTGTCAATTCCTAACCAGACATAGACCGGTTTCAAACTCATTTGTTCTCTTCAGTATGCCATAGGTTATGGAACTGAAACTGGAACTGGAACATAGGTTATGGAATTTGTCTGTTCCAACATGTCCCATCAAATCACTGACAGTAAATTACCATTTAATCGACAAATTTTCCAGTTTATTTTATAATATACGGCAAGTGAAATTGAACACCAGAGAAGCTGCAAGACATATATGTCTTGCAGCTTCTACAGGAAGTTGTAATTTTTTGGGAGAAAACTAATATACCAACCAGCACTTGAAATAGTATTTAATTGATGAAAGTTGTAAAAACCAATACTATCCCCTAATATTTGGGCTGCATTGTTGTTGTAAGTTGCAGCTAGCCCATATTCATCATTACACTAATCAACATTCGGTAAATTATAATCACTACAGAAAAAATTTTCTTGAAGGAAATTGTTCACATATACTGCTAATGCTTGCAGTGATTTTCATATAGTTTAATATTAGACATTGGAGGGACATAAGCATCGCCAACTATAAACTCGTTAAGTATAAGACAAGTCAAAACTAAACAAAGTGATAAACATTGCAATTATGAAGTTAACGATTCATATCTAAAAGTAGTCTCGTCTACATCCTCTACTCGATATGGATCTGAAGTTATCAATTTTGTTTTATGTATCTTGAAGATGTTGAATACAGAAAAATCATGTTACTGAGCTTTCGTTTCATGAAAAAAACCAATATCTTCAATCACTTTTGATTAGATGCAGTTGTACTTCTCTTTTAAAATACTTATTTAAAATAAGATCTGATAATACAGATTATTTGATAATTCTGTTAGTCTTGGATTTAATAATCAGCATTATCCTGACACCACCGTAGTTGTAATACTAAAAAATCTTAAACTTTGAAACACCCCAGCCCTGAGCTGCTTCATCGCGAATAAATTTCCTATAATTTTTACATAAAACTAAATTATTTCCAAGCATTTATATCATTAAATTCCAAATTAATTATTGCATAAAAAGGTTAAACCATTTTCTTAGAATTTTGGCAGAAAACGTATGCATTCAAACTATAGAGTCCAAATTATTCAGAATTCATTTAATATTTTAAAACATTGACAAAACTGTACAAAATCTTAAAGCATTCTCCAGCCGAGAAAACATAAACAAATCGACGTAAACACGTAGGGTTGTAAGAGTTTTACTTAGAATATGGTCAAAGGCTAATAAACACAGTCATTATATCACTTCTCACCTAAAGCATCTTGAGTTTAATTTCGTGGGTAGAGCACAAGGTTAGCGTTTTGCTATCTCCGTCTAGCTTGCAAGCTTGGACAACGAAGTCACTCACGGGAAATCATATAAATACGCGAGATTTCATACGATCTGGGTCACATTCGAGTGCAAGCAGTGAGTGAGTGCAGACGTGTATACGGAAGTATAGTGCTACTGTGATCTACCCGAAGTGATATCCGAAGTTAAGCAACGGTCGGCGCAGTCGGAGTTAACAAAAGTTAAGCAACGGTTGGCGCGTTCGAGCTTGAAATATTAGTTGCCTTTTTCAAGGCTCTAATATACTTTTTGCGAAAAGAATTCAGACGAGGAGAAATATTAGTCGTCTTTTTCAAGACACTAATATAAAAAGATAAATAAAGTCTCCCTCCTGGAGACACATATTTTTCTTATATTCTGTGTGTACTAACCATAACTTCTATTTTCAGTTTCCTTTTTCAGATAAGGCTACGAATACCCAGGAGGAGGGTATGGGAAACCATAGAGAAGTGGACGAGGACTCGCAGAGTGGTAGCTCCAGGACTTCCACCCCATGCAACATGGATTTGGAGATTGTGGACCAAGAGAAGCTGCGCCTAAGGGCTGAAAACAAGGCACTGAGGGCCCAAATAGAAGAAATGAGCCTAAGGATGGCTCAAATGCAATCAAGAATGGATAGGCAGCACGAGAAGCTCCTGAAAGTCATCCAAGTCGGACCCACGAAGACCGGTAATAAGAAAAGGAGGAAGGTAAACTCCGACAGTGAAGAAGAAGAGCCCAAACAGGCCAGGACCCAGGAGGCCCGGACTCCTGAAGGCACCGAGGCCCCAGAAGAGAGTACGAGCCGGCAGGAGGACCGGAATCCAGGACCGGCCCCAATGGAACCAGCCAAGACGCCCAAGATACCGCCAGTCGTCCTTAGGAAAAAGGAAATGTGGACGGTGGTAAGCAGACGTTTGCGCGAGGCAAACGTCAACTTCAAGAAGGCCCGCGTCGTTGGTGAAGGCATCTCCATCGACCCATCAACGAGTGAAGATTATAGGAAGATGACAAAAATCTTCACACAGGAGAAAAGGGAGTACCACACCTACGCGCTCCCTGAAGAGAGGCTCCTGAGGGTAATGATACGCGGCATCCCTAGTGGCGTAAGCTGCGAAGAGATCAAGAAAGACCTGGAAGACCAGGGCTTCTCGCCGATCTCTATCCAGCGGATGACGTCGAGGAGGACCAAGATGGAAATCCCACTGGTACTGGTCCAAGTGCCACTGGACCAGGAGAAGATCCTGGAGGTAACGAGGTGCTGCTACCTAGTAGTCTGCACAGAGAGACAAAGGGCGCAACAGAGCGTCACCCAGTGCCACCGATGCCAGCGCTTCGGCCACGCACAGGGTAGGTGCACCGCACAGGCCAAGTGCGTGAAGTGCGGCGAGGCCCATCGGACAGCGGACTGCAAAAAGAAGCAGGACGTCCCAGCGAGGTGAGCAAACTGCCAGGGGCGCACCCGACCAGCTATAAAGGATGTCCCAAATATCCCAAGAAGCCCGCGGTCCCACAGAAGCAGGCTACAAGGACCCAACAGCCACCGAGGGAGGCCAAAAGACCCACCACCAGCGGGCTGAGCTACGCAAGGGTAGCTCAAGGTAACGCAGGGCCGAGCGCCGGTCCTGCCAGGCAACAACGAGCACCCGTGGAGGCCCAAAACTTCACAGCGGTGCTCAAACAGATGCACCAAATGTGCTCAGCAATGAGCGCATTTTTTGCACAGATGCCAGGCTTTACTAATATGTAATGTCATTTCAGGTGAAGCCGAACTTCCTGCAGATCGCCTCATGGAACATTAACTGGCTACAAAGTGAAGGAACTCCTAGCCCGGTACGACATAGACGTGTTGGCACTACAGGAAACGAAGATGAAGCCGCTGAAGCCTGCCAACTTCCCTGGCTACCATGTCTACAGGAAGGAGTACGCTGGACCAAGGCCGATGAGAGGAGTAGCCCTGCTGGTAAAGAAGTCGATCGACCACCATCCAATCGTGCTACCGGACATGGAAAACCTGGAAGCCACCGCCGTAGTAGTGTCAACGGCACGAAATGGCGACGTCCAAGTGGTATCCTGTTATCAGCCGCCCCGATGCCGGATCCTGGACACGGACTTGGATGCAATATTCCAGGACCGGACTCAGGTGCTTGCCATAGGGGACCTGAACGCCAAGGCACATGAATGGAACAGCAGAGTCATCAACACTCTAGGACGAGATCTGCTGAGATTCCTGGGACGACACGCTGGCAACATGCAGGCACTAGGACCGGACGAGTCGACGCACGACAATGGGATCCACCGACCGGACGTGCTGGACATCGCTATAATGAAGGAGATGACCCTCAATGCGGAAATCTCTACCAGGACAGAAGGTTCCACCGAGCATAATCCGATCTTCCTGGACCTAGGAGAGAAGGGTGATGTGGACACTGGGACCTTCGTCAAAAGGAGGACAGACTGGGAATTGTTCCGTGCAGCACTGCAAAGGAACATTGCACATATTCCCAGGATTGATTCCGAGGAAGATGTGGAGAGGGCCATCACCTCCCTGGTAGACCAGATCCAGGAAGCGATGGAAGAAAGCACCACAGAGACGGAGACCAGAAGGGCACCAGCGCCGATGGCAAACCTCACGGAGGACCTCAGGCAGCCGATTCGGGGCAGACGAAGGACGAAGAAAAGGGCCCAAAGGACTAGATTCCCTGAGGATAGGCACGCGTATAACACGTTGAACAGGAGAGTCAAAGCTGCCCTCCAGGAACACCGTCAAGAAGGATGGCAGCATCACCTGGAATCGCTGGACCCACAGGACAGGAGCATCTGGAACACCCAGCGTGCTCTACGGAACAGACGGAAACCAATGTCCCCAATCCACGGAGAGAACGGGACTGTCTACACTCGCCAGGGAAAAGGCCGAAGCATTCGCGGACAGCTTGCAACTGCAGTGTAGGGAAAACCAACTCGATGATGAGGACGAGGACTGGGTTGATGACGTGGAACGCAGAATGCGTCGGATGCTCCGCCTGCCAGACGATGATCACATCCGTCCGACCACTCCAGAGGAGGTCAAGGGATTCTAAGGAGCTTGAAGCCGAGGAAAGCTCCAGGATATGATAAGATCGGAAACATCGCCCTCAAGAAGCTACCCAGGAAATGGGTGGCAGCCCTGGTGAACATCACCAATGGGATCTTGAGGCTCAGATACTTCCCGGACAGGTGGAAGAAGGCCGACGTCCTAGCCATCCCAAAACCAGGTAAGGAACTAATCTTTCCCTCTTACAGGCCCATCAGCCTGCTCTCCGCTGTGAGCAAGGTAGCCGAGCGCGTCATCTTGAGAAGAATAGAAGAAGAAACCGAAGAGCTCCAAATCATCCCGGATGAACAGTTCGCGTACAGGACAGGACATACTACGGAACCCCCAAGTGCTCAGGATCACCGAAGAAGTCACCAAAGGTTTCAACCAAAGACATGTCACGGCGGCACTACTCCTGGACGTTGCGAAGGCTTTCGACAGGGTCTGGCACGATGGTCTACTAGCTAAAATGATGAGTATAGGTTATCCCATTGCAATCGTCAAACTAGTTAGATCATACCTGCACGGAAGACAGATGCTAGTGAAGATCAGAGATAATTTATTGAGAATTTGGGTCTAAATAGTTGGCTTAACGTGAAAAATATGTAGATAATTTAAACCCAATGTCTCTCCATTTACTTTTTTTGGTTTTGATCAATCTGTTGAAATTATATCAGAGTTCTGGACTCGATTTTTGAGACAGAGCCTGTTTTATATACAACTGAATGATACAGAGGTTGGGAGTATACTGCTTTTATTTCAAAATTTAAATGTAAACAGGCCACGCAGTTGTTACCAACTTAAGTATATATGACAGAAGTAATAGCACAAATCGAGATCATCCATCTTTTTCCGTTTTTGGTTGACCTCTGTATTTCAATTACTAAGTGTCTTGTGTTTTTTTAAATGGACACCCTGTAAATTAATTCATCATTTAATCAAAATTTAAAAAAAAAACACGTAAAACATATTACATGAATTAGACAACCCCCAAATGTAAAGCCAGAGATGCACAGGCGGGGGGTCGAAATAACGCGGACACAAAACCACTTCCTTCGACTTTGTCAGGGTTAAAACCAGGATATGAACCCAGGAGTCGGCCGACAGTAAAATCAGTTACGGTCATCACTCAACATTTTAGCCCACTGTGCTACTGAACTCAGTTTATAAAACTAAATATTCACTGAGGAGGAAATGGAAAACTATTAACACATAATTAATATGCATAGAGCACATTCTAAAACATTTATCAAATTTCCCATAAATAGAAAAAGATACTAGACTAAAATATTTTAATCGTTTTCTATTGATATCTATAAATTTTTGAGACAGTCTCTTTGTCATATTTCTAATCAAAATAGGGCTTATTATGTGAAATGCATCTAATGTTCTGTTTTACAATTTTCATAAGTTATTAAAACGTTCTAGAACGTTCTCTATATACACATATTAAAAATTTCGGTACCACATATTTGGCCTAATCTGTTCATACATTTCCTTGAAAACTGTGCATTTTATTGCACTGTATAACAGGGGGTGATTAATTCTGTAGAGTTTGAATTTATATTTTTTTTACGTAATGTAGTAGTTTCTGGAGCTCTCAAATTTTGCTAGATTTTTCAGGATGATATATTAGGTTTTCTCTTTCAGTGTCTAAAATATTTCCTACAACTTCTCCACCCCTCAAAAATCGAGTCCAGAACATCAGTTTTTTTCTCTCATAATTTTTGAAAAAAATCCCATATTCCATCTAATTTGGTCCATTCTGTTTATAAGTTTTAGGGGCTATTTTGCTATACTGGCCATAGCACCACTTTATATTGCATAGATTTTTATTTAACATATTATTTAAAACAATTTTTAGAACTCTAAGAGCGAAATTCTACCTGAGAAAAGTTGTAACATTTTAATGTTATTGAAAATTTATTCTATTACTAAATTGTTATTATTATAGTTAAGTAGTTAATTATACTTACATCATCTATTATTAATATAACAGGATGTTTCTTTGTATCTGCTCCTTTAATTAGTTTATCACCTAAATTTCTAACGAACTGCATGACACTCCTTAAAAAAATTTTATCTTCAACTTGTGAAAGGCAAAACTGAACGGCTCTTTTTATTTCCATTAAATTTAAATGCTGGCTTCCTCTCACCACATATCTCAAAAGTGTTTTAGATTTTTCTGACACTTCTTCAGTGGCTCTAGAAATTTAAATAATTTAATTAATAACTTTGTACAAAGTTATTTATACAAAGTGTTCCACATAAAACACCACAGGATAATTCCTATAAAGCTAAAAAAATAACAAATTCTGTATCACAATATGTTCAGGATTTTATGGAAAATCTGCGCTCCAACATAATTTCTTCATGGCAGGTGCCATGTTTGATTAAAATGTAAAATTCTGAGCAATTTCATATAATACACTTTATAAGTTCCAATTAACTATTTTTTTAAATATTATTTTTTAAAAAGTAATAAAGACCATTTCGAACAGCCTAAACAGTTTTATTTTGAGGTTTAGAAATTTTTAAATCACTGTTAACTAAGGAATGTTATAGCCAATGACTTCAATGACTTCCTGAAGTCATTGGTTATAGCTCATTTAACATTGAATCAATGTGTCATTTTCCATTCGTACTTTAGTTTTTCCTCCTCACAGGCATCATAATTCCTTTGGCTTTAATAAAATTGAATTTAACATTGATAACAACACTTTCTTCTCATAATGGAACAGATATTACAGAAAATTTTAATCTTTACTATTTACTGTGTATTAAACATAAAAGATATTCGACAATCAATCCCATTGTTAAAATTAGGAATAACTATGAGGCATGAAGCCATTAGTTCAGGGGGTAGCGATAAATTCCAGAGACGACTTTTATGTACATATAATATCGATGGTGTAGCACACATTTTTGGACAAAAATGAGTTAAATACACTAAGCAAGTGCAAACACTTGCAATTGTTGTTTAGTGTATTTAACTCATTTTTGCCTGAAATTGCACTTACCACATGTGTGCTACACCATCAATATTCTATTGTAAACACCTAATGAAACATTCCCAAACAATATGAAATGATAAAATATTCTTATGTACTTACTACGTAATGTTTTCTTTATAAAAATGGTAATAAAAAAATAATGGTTTTTATTAGGTAATTGGAAGGCTTGCAGTTATAAAAAACAATTACTTACTGACCGACGGGGCTCGTTATTGTCAAGTGTTCAATAGTAACTCATAGATAAATATCGGCGGATCACTTGGCTATCACGTTTTTGCCCCACTACCCAATGTTGAAAATTAATTCACCCATGATTCTGAAGTCATTGGAATACACTCTAAATACGTAATATATATAAAACGTATATGTGAATAATATGTACATACATAAACAGTGCAAATGTAAAAACAACAGAGGTTAACTTTTTTAAAATGTCTCGTTTCATTAATTCCTTCAGAAGAAAAAGTGAACCTGTGGATTTAGTGATTTCCCGGAGTTGCAATTTAACGACACAGAAGTATATTGTACAAGCTACAAAAAAATGTTTTCGTGCAACATCAAAACAAACATTGAGACACATTTCCTCTGATAATCATAAAACGTGTGTGTGGTAGGTATTACTGACAGTGACAGGCAAACAAGTTTTAACTTAGATTTACTGGAAATGATGGTGGGGTGTAAATATGTGGACGAAACTGGATAATCCACTATTTAGATAATGTTTGCAAGTGTGTTAGTGGGAAGTATAGCAATGTCATAGGAAATATCACTAAGAAAGAAATATTTATCAGAGATGTGACAGTATTAACCAAAAAAATTATTCTGACCTGAACGACAAATACATCTAAATTAGCGTGGATAAAACCACCAATGTTTGCAGCTGGCAGGTGGCAAATGTTTTAGTGAGTGCATTAATATTAATAATACTTTTACTCTTGTGTTCGCTAGTTAAAAATACATGTGTGTGTTAATGGTACATTTACCAGTACTTTCAACTCTCTTCATATTAACTTAGGATGTTACTGAATTCGCCATAATAACCATAAGGTACAGATATCGTGTCACATATGCATGAACATATGTACACAGTTACACATCACCTAGCGTCAACCCTGGAACTGACGTCATTTATCGCTACTACGTGGCTGTTTGGTTTTTTAAGAAGTTGAATGCGTCTACTGTCTCTCAAGAAAGCGCTATTTTATAGTGAAGATAATTAAATTTAACTGTAATATTTAACATCAAAGTGGAGGGAATGTCAAAATCTATTTAATGGTGAACATTTCACAGTTGTTAATATATTAATAAATAAAATATGGTTAATATAAACAATTAAATGAACTTCTTAGATCATTTTTTATAAAGGATAAATAAGGAATAAACAAAAAGTATAGTGATAAAAACTGTTTTTAATCAACAATTAATTAGACAGGACCGTCTTCATAAAAATAATAAAACATACTGCTTCTCTAAATTTTTATTACATCTAATGATTATAAAAAAATATATATAAAAATAAAATGTGGAATCTAATATTTGTAAACAAATAAATAAGGATCCTGTATTTAACTGTGATGGATGTTATTGTCGAGAGTATCAAAAAAATAAACACATTTGCACTACTTCATATCATTATTCTACAGGGAGGACCTGTAGCTTAATCCAGACATTATTCTTATTCACCTTTGAACTTTATAAATGCGGAATAGATGACTAGTATGTCTCCATACCAAGATTGCATAAGAAAAATTACTTTCAGAGATAATATGCAGTTTTTTACACATTGAAAAAGACTTCACTTATCAGATTTCTAAACAAGTAAGTACATTTGGCAAGGTTATTACAAGTGTGGTTTATATGTTGATCCCATCTTAATTTTGGATCTAATATTACTCCCAGAAATTTAACAGTCTGGTTTTATGTAACCATTTAAACACAGTTCATTTGACTGAGACCATTCAAAAACCTTTGATTGAGCCTCTTTCATTTTGCTTAAAAGATCATTTAGATTAGTTAAGGTTGCATCGTCCGCACATAAAACACATTTTGAACATGAAACATGAGATGGCAAGTCATTTATGTCAACTAAAAAAGAAGAGTGGTCCTGAGACAGAGCCTTGAGGATATTTGAGATGTGAGATGATGTGTTATTATATGTGGTGACCTGTTGTCTATCGGATAAATATGAACGAAGCAACTTCTCAGTTGGACTACTAATACCATGCTTCCTAGACTCATCTAAAAGTATTTCATGCTTTATACAATCAAAATCCTTAGCCAAATCACAAAATGTGCATTCCACATACATTTTGCTTTCATGGCTCTCAATTACATTTAAAATAAGTTCGTTAATAGCCATTGTAATATTTTTTCTTAGCTCTAAAACCAAACTGATTTTGATGTAGGAGGCTGTTAGTTTCTAAATAATAAGTTAGCTTTTTTTTATAAAACTTTTTTCGGATAGTTTACTGAAAATGGGGATGAGAAATTGAACGGTAGTTGGACACTCAATCAACATCACCAGTTTTAAACATAGGTACCACCCTAGATATGTTTAGGTAAATATACCTTCTTTAATGCATTGGTTTTGAGTTTAGTAAAAGGTATGAGTATCAAATTTTTTATATATTTTATTATTTTTATATTTAACTCATAATAGTCCTTACTGAACTTTGGTTTTATATCAGAGTTGTACCCATAACTCTGTCGAGGGGATTGTCAGGTGTTTTTTGATACAAAAAAAATGTATTTAACTTTTATGAAGTGTAGAGTTTTTATTTATATAATCTGTTTATCCTAACCTATGCCAATTTTTCCAAGCATGTTTAGAAATTTTTATTTTTTTTAATTTAATTGTTTGTAATATAAAATCACTCTGCAGAGATTCATTTTCCTAGTGATATGCTGTGGAATTCACTTTTTTTTATTTTATTGCACCTTAACAGTTATTCATGTGATAGAAAATTTCAACAAGGAAGGTAGGAAACTAAAAGAACAATACAGGTGATCGACTGATTACGTTAATAAAACTGCTGGAATACATGGTGCAGCAAGTCATTTTTTTACAACCACAACTAAAATTTTTAAATGTAATTATTAATTATGTAGTTTTCTTGAAATTTAAAATTGAGAAGATTTAATAAAATTTGGAAATGTTTTTTTTGTGGTTTCTTTTTCCAGTAATCTACTGGGTAACCTTATGTTTTTTAGATGTCATTCAAATTAATATAATCAATTTTTGTTCCTGTAAGAAAAATTAAATTTCTTGCATAATCAATGTACCAGTATGGTAAAAATATTCGAAGGACCGAGATTAAACAGAAACTTGGAGAGAGAAAATTCCACTCACCACTTTCTGCACCTGTATGTTCCTAGGCTAGCCTTTGGTTTATAGATGCTGTTTCCATGTGTTGGTACACAATACACAATAACATAGATTTAATTCTGCGAGAGAGTTTATTTATATTTGCAATTAACACAGTTTTACATAGAGATACGAGATGTCCACTCGCGGGTTACTCAAATTCAAGTCTGTCCTTTTTCTCGCGTCTGCGTGGTAATAAAATCTCCCTCCAAGTCATTCGCGAGAAAATCGTGTGAATAAGTTTTGAATTAATTTTAAGATGGAACCTAAATTTATATTTAATACTAATATTACTAAATTATTATATTACAGAAATATATAACACAATGACAAAACTAAACATACTCCCCCCTTATAAAATGAGTAACATTTTATAAGGGACAAACCTTAACTACAGGGCGTTTTAAAATGCCCTGAGCAGTACGCAAAGTCACAACTCGCGACACACCGTCTACGCCGGGGTGCGTTTCAAGTACTCGACCCATTTTCCATTTAAGTGGAGGCAATAAATCATTTTTTATGAGTACCATAGTACCAGGCACTATGGGGGTTGAGGTAGTTGTCCATTTACCGCGTTGTTGTAACGTGTGAAGGTATTCACGACACCATCGTTTCCAAAACGTTTGGTGGATATGCAGCAATAGTTGCCAACGAGTAAGACGATTTAAATTTAAGTGGGATAGGTCAGGATCTGGAAGAGCAGTTAAAGGTTCTAGCGTGAGAAAATGTCCAGAAGTAAGAACGGACAAGTCATTAGGATCGGAGCTCAGTGGGCAAAGAGGGCGTGAATTTAATAGTGCCTCAATCTGCACTAATATTGTGTTTAATTCCTCATAAGTGAGAATTTGTTCCCCTATGACGCGGGTCAAATGTGTTTTGACTGACTTAATACCAGCCTCCCACAGACCTCCAAAATGGGGGGCGGAGGGTGGATTAAAATGCCATTCAATTTGCTCCTGTTCAACAGAAGATTGCATTATTTGAGTCAAATATTTTTGAGCTCCCACGAAAGTAGTTCCACAATCACTGTGTATACGAGTACAACGGCCGCGTCGTGCAATAAATCGCCGCAAAGCCGCTAAAAAGGCTTCCGAGGTAAGATCCGATACCAATTCCAAGTGCAGTGCTTTAGTGGTAAAGCACACAAATGAACATATATAAGCTTTAAGGGTTTTTGATCCGCGAATTTTACTATTTTTTATTAAGACTGGCCCCCCTAGGTCTACGCCACTGCAAAGAAATGGTTTAATTTGAGAAATGCGTTTAAGTGGTAAGTTACCCATTGGTGGTTGTAAAGATGTTGGATTTAAACGCCAACACATATGACATTTAGACAAGACTTGGCGCACAGCTCTTTTAGACGAGAGTACCCAAAAATTCTGCATTAATAAATATTGTACAGTTTGTACACCAGGGTGTAAATATGTTTTGTGGATTTTTTTCAATAATAAGAATTGTCAGGCGATGATCGCGGGGCAAAAGGGCTGGGTGTTTAATGTTATGGGACAAATTTGAATGGCTTAATCGGCCACCCACTCTTAAAATATCTTCCTTATCCAGAAAAGGATTTAATTTTCTTAAGAACTTGGAGGCGAGTTGTCCTTTTTTTAGGCAATTAATATCTTGAGCAAATGAAATTTGTTGTACATATTTTACCAGTACTATCAATGCCTGGTGAAGTTGCGTAATTGTGACTGTGCCAGTACGTTTTTCAAGAGGGTTGCGAACATTAAATAAAATGCGAAGCACATGTGCAACAATATTTTGTATTTTCTCGAGAGAGGAATATTTTTCTAAAAGAATGCCCAATAAATCAAGGGTAACAAAAGTAGAGAATGCAGTAATTTTTTCTTCTGATTTTATTTCAGCACTAGTAGAGTCTAGAGGAGAGCAAGGAAAAGTATTTTCAGTTTTTCTTAACCAATCAGGACCTGTCCATCATACAGGGTGATTAACCAACTTAGAGGGCAAAATACCCCGGGCGGCACAGTCTGCTGGGTTTTCGTGTGAAGGAACATAATGCCAGCAAGTTGGTGGTAAGGTATTTTGCACATGCGTAACTCGATTGCTCACAAAGGTTTTCCAGCGATAAGGATCGCCTTTTAGCCAAGATAATGCCACCATTGAGTCTGACCATGCAAATATTTTATTAAAATTGATTTTATTATTAAAAGTTTTCATAACAAAAGACATTAAATCAGCGAGTAAAACGGCGGCACACAACTCTAAACGAGGTATAGAAATCCTCTTAAGAGGGCTAATCGAACCAGTGTTTGTAAGGTAATTTTTCAAAATTTATTTCTTCCATACGGTTTGGTCAAATTACACCAAATTTGGAGGATCAGTAGTTGAAAGTGTTTGTGTGATATCTTTTGAATTAATTTTCACTTTATGTAGGGAAAATTTATACTGTAAATATAAGTGAAATTTGGACGTGATTAGCTCCTGAATTATGATATCAATCGGTAAAATTCGAGGTAAAATTCATACATGTCGTCTAGAATGAATCTTCATAATTATGCTCAGCAAGTTTCAAACTTTTATTGCGTACCATTTTGTTAAAAAGAATTTTCTAAATAAGTATCTTTGTCACTACAAATGGAGCAAGGAAGTGTTACCTCTATCGGGAATCGCACCTCAATGAAGTCGGTAAATAAAACGTCCAGTGAAGGTATAGTTAAGAGCAAAATTATTCAGCGGCGCATGTATAAAAACTTTCTAGAGAGTGACACAGCTATCCGAAGCTTTTTTCCCGACTAGGCCCCTTAAGAGGGGCTACCTTTGACTTAGCGCATATTAGAAATGTTTGAATAGAGTTATCCGTCCCTAACACTCTAAAATACACCACAGCTGCAAATCCTCTAGATGAGCTATCGCAGAATTCGTGTATGTCACAAAAATTCATATCGTCGTAAATAATACGACGGGGTAATTGAAAATCATTAAAAACAAAGAGTTCATTTTTCTATTGGGTCCAATTATTTAGGACGTCTGGTGGAGGTGATTCATCCCATGACAATCCAACAGTCCACAATTGTTGAATAAGTAGTTTGGCAAAAAACGTAAGAGGGGTTAAAAATCCAAGAGGATCATATATACGCGCAAGTACAGACAGCAGGGTTCGTTTTGTACATTCCCTATCAAGGGGTTGCACTGAGTATGAAAATGAGTCAGACCCTGGGTGCCACTGTAGGCCTAAAATTTTAATTACATGATTTTCCTCGAAATCGAGGGCGAGAGAAGTATTTTGTAAAACAATTTCAGGTAAGTGTGAGAGTAATTGAGGGCAATTGCTGGCCCACTTTCGCAATTCAAAGCCACCTTTTTTTAATAAATTAATTAATTCTTTCTGGAGGGACAGGGCCATATCTAGGGATTGAGATCCGGAAACAATGTCATCCATGAAGGTATCAGATATTAATATTTTAGAGGCTATGGAATACTGGGAATTTTCATCCTTTGCAAGCTGGGCTAAGGTACGTAAAGCTACGAAAGGCGAAGAACTAAGACCATAGGTAATTGTGTTTAAACGAAATTCTTGAATGGTTTCGTGAGGAGAAAAACGCCATAGAATCCGTTGATAATCCCAATGCTCGGGTGTAACCAATATTTGGTGGTACATTTGTTTTATGTCCGCTGTAAAGACGTAAGCATGAAGTCGAAAATTTAATAATAATGTCACTATGTCATTCTGTAATTTGGGGCCGGTTAGAAGTGTATCATTCAAAGACAAATTATTAGAATCTTTAGCCGAGGCATCAAAAACTACTCTTAATTTCGTAGTGGGGCTGTCGGGTTTGAGCACACAATGATGCGGGATATAATAGGTTTTAGTCGAAGTTATATCATCAATTATTTTTTCCATGTGACTACTATCCAAATAATCTTGCATAAATGCAGCATAGGCCTCATAAAGTGTAGGATTTTGAAGCAGTCGGCGCTCCAAAGACAAAAAATGGCGAAGGGCTAAAGTTCGGGTGTCATTGAAGGTCGGTTCATGACTGCGAAAAGGGAGTGAAACGATATATCTTCCGGTCTTATCTCTACGATAAGTATTAGAATAAATATTCTCGGAAAGACGAGCATCCGGAGACATAATAGGAGTTTGAGGAATTTCCTCAAGTTCCCAAAATTTTTTCAATGTTTCATCTAAAGAAATTGTATCAAGAGAACAGAAAAGGGTAGTTACTGGTGAAATTGGAGGGCAATTAATACGTCCCATTAATATCCATCCAAATACAGTATTGATAGCGGAGGGTTCATGTTTTTGACCTTCTAAGCGGCCATTTTGTAATATAGTGGAAAAATATTGGAAGAAACATTAAATTCTGGATCGGCCAGTTGAAGATGAGAAATGTGTGAGAGTGAGCGAGAGTCAAGACTAATATTGGGCATTGAGGTGCAAATTTTATCAAGAATTACAGCATCGATTTTGAAACTTGATATGGGGTTGTGTACAAGGCTCAACTGGCAGGTTAATCCTCCTGCATTAGAGGAGGTTTGCATATGACCTAAACCATTAATGGATAAATTAGATTTAAATTTTGGAAGTCCTAAACGATTAGCACATTTCTTTGTGATAAAATTTGCCATAGAACCACAATCTAAAAGAGCACGGACCTTATGGTAATTTCCGTGGACATCCTGTATATTAACTTGAGCCGTTGATAATAGTACAGTTCCCTTTGTGGGTACAATGCTAGTCAGAGTGTTAACAGAACTACACTGAGACTGATTATTTGAGCTAGTAGTGCAAAGTTGATTACACGAGGGCGCTGCCGATGGTACATTAATATTTGGAGTGTTTTCAATTGGAGTAGTTTGGGAAACGCTTTCAGGGAAATGCAGCAAAGAGTGATGCCTTTTATGGCACTCCTTACAAGATTGTGAAGACGTACAATTTTTTAAACAGTGCCGAGTTTCCAAACAATTAACGCACCAGCCATTTTGTTTTATTAATTTAAAACGTTCTAGAGGAGATTGTGATAAAAAGTTTGAACAAGTATAAATTAAATGATCTGATTTACAGAGTGTACATACGTTCTTTTTTATTAAACTTATTTAATGAAGAGTTAGTACGAGTATTGGCATTAATTAAAAAAATTAGAGCTTTGTTTAGGTGACACATATGATTGTGCAATTTTACTCTTGGAGTCGGGCTTTTGACTTTTCTTTTGCATAGAAAACTCGACAGCGTCCAGAGCAGTACACTGTTTTATTATAAAATTGTTTAATATTTTATACGAGGGAATATCATTATTTGACCTAAATTCTAATTCAAATCAAGTAAGTGTATCACCGTCCAGCCTTTTTAACATAAATACCAAAATAAAGTCCCATTTATCAACCGGCAAATTTAAATTATTTAAAGAAGATATGTTTTCATTAAAAACATCTAATAAGTTACGTAAATTCTGGGAAGTTACTTGAGTATCAGAAAGTTTTTGAGTATCGTCAATTTCTCGAAAATGAGCAATCGCAATTAAACGTTTATTTTCGTAACGTTGAATTAAAGCATTGTAAGCATCTAGATAATTTTCCTTGACCATAGGCGTACACTGCACAAGGGCTAGAGGTGGACCTCTTAATACGGAAATTAAGTAACTAAATTTTTCAATATCTGACAGCAAGTTATTATTATGCACCATTGAATTATACAAATCGATAAAGGTACGAAATTGTTTTACATCACCAGAAAATTTCATCATTTCTATTTGTGGTAATTTAATGTGAGGGCGTTCATTAATCGATTGAGATTCTGGCGATATTTTTTTCTCAAATAATGTGGAATAAATGATTTGAATGCTAAAAAAGTCTTCCTCAAATTCTGCCCTATGTGTTTCATGCTCATTTAAAACAACATCTTCCTGAGTGGAAAGAAGTGTTATTATGGCATTATGTTGTTTATAATCCTCAAAAATATTTTCTATATATTTATAGCGTGCTTCAAATCTAGCATGTCTATCGGGGTTCTCTAAAGCTAATTCGGCTGTGACCTTTAATTCAGCCATTCGTTGAATAGCGCTTTCGCGCAAAGCTATATATTGTTTTAGTTTATTCTGCGCAGAGGTCATTTTCAACAATTTTAAATTAAATTATAACTAATCTGAAAATAGTATTCTAGAAATCTCAGTTGACAGAGCAAACTAAAATGGCAGTTTAGACTTTATGCAAATGTAAACAACTACTAAACTTAATTTAACTGAACTGGTGGTAAGCGAGAGGAAAAAATATAGAGGCTAGTACAGTCAATTTTAAATACCAATACCTATTTAAATATTTAAACAAATGATTTGAGCGTATACAAGAGCACCCCCACTTACAATAATTTTTCAATAATTATTTGTGAGAAGAGATTGAGAGAGCGAGAGCAATGTCAATTTTATAATTAATATGAAAATATTATTCAATATTAAATGTTGAATGAGATTAAACAATTAAAACAATTTAATTGCTTTTTTGATTGTGACTCATTTACAAAAAATTAGTGTGAGAAAAATCAGATAACTCGTTAACACTCGTAAATGAAACTGAGCGTAATTAATTGTTATTAAAATATAACCCTAATATTATTTTTTAATGAGAGAGTGAGAAAATAAGTAATTATGATTTAATCCCAATGGGAGATACAATTAATTATTGTGTAATACAAAGAGAGAGAGAGAGGCTAAATTAAATAATATTAACTATATTTTTAATATCAATATTATTATTATAAAGCGTGATAAAATATTTAATAAACAAGTAAATATTTCGCACCACTGAGTACCGAGAATTATTGGGAGTGAAATAAAAAAAGTAAACACAGAAAAACTCTAAACCAAAAAAACTATCGCTAGGCGTATACGGCTTATCGAGGTGTGTGACTTTGCAATATTGAAGGCAAATTAAATAAAATGATAAATTGAATGACAATTTATTAAATTTACTATTTTAAATTTAATTAAAAGTAATTCAGGTTCACAATCCTTGGCTCGTTAAAGGACCATATGTACCAGTACGGTAAAAATATTCGAAGGACCGAGATTAAACAGAAACTTGGAGAAAGAAAATTCCACTCACCACTTTCTGCACCTGTATGTTCCTAGGCTAGCCTTTGGTTTATAGATGCTGTTTCCATGTGTTGGTACACAATACACAATAACATAGATTTAATTCTGCGAGAGAGTTTATTTATATTTGCAATTAATACAATTTTACATAGAGATACGAGATGTCCATTCGTGGGTTACTCAAATTCAAGTCTGTCCTTTTTCTCACGCCTGCGTGGTAATAAAATCTCCCTCCAAGTCATTCGCGAGAAAATCGTGTGAATAAGTTTTGAATTAATTGTAAGATGGAACCTAAATTTATATTTAATACTAATATTACTAAATTATTATATTACAGAAATATATAACACAATGACGAAACTAAACAATCAATAATAATCATGGATACAATAATTTTTTAAAATTTTATTTCTCTTGCTTAAAAGTTTAACAAAAATAATTCTATTAACTATAAATAATTTAGTTTTATATAAACTAATTTAAAAGTCATAAGTACCTAACAGATGCCTATATATAAAAACAATACAGTGTATACCTACCATGTATAAACGCATCATTTCTATTTTACACAATTTTCTTAATATTCCCAGGAGCAGCTAGTACACCTGGGAAAACAAGGTTGTTGAAGTAAATTTATTACGAATATATTTAAAAATTAGTAATTGCACCGTACACATACAGAATTAAAAAATTTTATATTGATCTACTTTTCTGTGCTAAATAAAAAAAAACTTAATTTTGCTTTAAACTTTTCATAACACGTATGTTACATAGTCAAATTAGGTATTAACATTTGTTCTTCATCCACTTGGCTAAAATTTGCATAGATTGCAAATACTTTCTAAATGAATGCATTCAACCTTACTTTGGTACTTACAGAAATTTATAATTACAATTAATTCTAAACTATATGTATCCTGATACAATATATGCTAAACAATGTTTCGAAAGGTGCTATAACTTTCTGAAAAGATGTCTTGTCTTAGTTCCTTTTTGCTGAAGAAATTGGATGATTATGGATATCGTCTTGTTATCCTGAGTGATGTTTTGCAGTGGGTAGGTAGTTCATTTTCTGTAAAATAAAAATATGCTTTACTGAAAAAAACAACAATTATTTAGATGACTTTCATATTTTTAAGTTAGAACAGGTAGGAATGTGTATAAAAAGACTTCATTTAAAAATTAGCAGCCTGTTTGTAAACATTATTTACCTAACTAATCATTAGGTATATCTATCCGGTTCAGTAATTCATGAAATTTAAATTTAGGGAAACATAGTAAGCAAATTTTTAATAAATGAAACTGATGTGGTGGATGGAATATATGAACTTGTTCAACTTACCTAAAGGCCTTTCCCAGTAAAACTTATTACTATTATTTCACAATTCACATTAAAACCTCCATAACCTCAACTTATCTTCATATTGATAGGTAAATACATCAATAATTACATTTTTGAAATACGAATCCATACTGTATATTTTTCTAGATACACATATAAACATATAACAAATTTTTACGATGGATATCCTAAATACAAATTAAATCATGTTCAGCTTTATTAGTTAACACATTTTTAGCAGTAAACAAACAAATTTGTCACTCTGTTAGACATAGTTCTAGTTCTAAATCACTACAAACATATTTATGAATAAATAAATCAGTTTTAAAGATACACACGATATTTATAAATAGTTAATAATCCGACTATTTGAGCAGGATCAAATTTTGGTTTTAAGTTGGTATGTCAATTCAAAACAAAACATTGTTGAGACATGATTGGTTGAATAATTTTTAATAAAATGTTTGTAATTGGAAAAATTGTAATTTGAATAATTCCCATTGGATTAAATCTTCGAGTCATAAATGGTTGAATGATTAAATAGTAAATCTGCGTGTGGGTTAATCTACGTGCTACGTTTTAAAACCAGATTTAGGCTTAAGTCTAATTCTGCTTTGTGAATCCGGCATTAAATTATCAGTATTTCCACCACCATCTCTCGTGCGGTGGTACAGTTATTAGCAAGATAAAAACTATCAATTATTGTATACTATCCGCCATCTAATACAGATTAAGCAAAACAAACGGAAAATGTATTTGATTTTACACATATTGTCTGAATTTTGTAAGTACTCATCATTAAACTTCTTAACTGAACTTTATCAAGGTATGAATGAGCATAAAAAATGTATAGGTTTATTTATGGATCTAAGTAAAGCCTTGACCTAATAAATCATGATATTCTACTAGTTAAACTACTTTAAGAGGTAAAATATATGACTGGTTAAAATCTTATATTTCAGAAAGAAGTCAGATAGTCGATATAAACCATATTAGATCCACAAGTAAACGGATGCGTTATGGTGTGCCACAAGGGTCTGTATTGGGCCCATTACTTTTTTTATTATACGTAAATGATCTACCAAATTTTATTTCTCATGGAAAAAATGTTTTTATGTTCACAGATGATACGTCATATTTATGCACATCTAATTCGGTAGATGAAGCTGTCTACGATATTAGTAATGATATACAAAACTTTTCTACGTGGTTCAATAATAATGGACTATTTCTAAATAATTCTAAAACGGTTTTCATAAACTTTACACCTGGAAGGTCTATTATAACGGAGAGCATCTTGATAAGAATAAATGGTAAATCCATAGAACAAGTTGACACGACAAAATTCCTTGGCATTTATCTAGACAATGCTCTTAATTGGGAAACCCATATAAACTCTTTAGCCAACAAATTATCAATAGTATGTTACGCAGTATATCGTCTAAGAAATGTTACCAGCCAACAAAAAAATATAACGTATTATTACGCCCAATTTTACTCCAGAATTTTCTATGGTATATTGGTCTGGGGTGCAAAAAACAAAGCAGAAAGAATTTTTATGTTACAAAAGAGGGCTATTCGAAATATAATAGGCATTCCAAAGTATATATCATGTAGATCATTATTTAAATCCCTTAAACTGCTAACTTTATGTTGTATATACATCTTAAACATTTTGATTTATGTTCACACAAACTTAAACTTATTTTTTAATTTTAACTGTAACCATCTCTATAACATCCGAAACAAAAATGATCTTTTAATACCTTTGCACTACTTGTCAACATATAAACTAAGTCCACAATATATGGGTATAAAGCTTTATAACAAGTTACCTGTACAGTTGATGCAAATGAATGCTTATAATTTTAAAAACGAGCTTAAAAGAATTTTGTTGAATAACTGCTATTATAGTCTAAAAGAGTTTCTGAACGATGATTTAAAATATTTCTTATAATGGTAATAGTAATATATAAATTATTTTGTATGTTTTTTTAATATCAATGTTTATATGTTTGTTTTTATAATTATTTATCTTTTATATCATATGACTTATTACCAGATCGAATCTTTATGTGTATTTTTATTTATTTAAATTTGTGTTCACTGGAGGATTGGAGTCAGCAAATTATTTTGTACACTCGATCTTATAGTATTTTGATGTATCTCATGCTATCTTGTATAGTCTCTTTGGACAATAAATCTTTATTATTTTTTTTTTTGGTTTCCCGATGCCGGTCAGTCCTCCCGTGGCCTCCGACGCCTCACGGGAGTCGCGCCGGTGTATCAACTACAGTCACTCCCCACATCCCACAGGGTTACTGACTGTAGATACCAGAATCATGTGCCCTAAGCAGACGGAGAGAACCAAGAATGACCGCCTTCTGCATTTGGCCTGCCAGCCACTCGACTGATTTTTGGCAGACCGGTATGATCTTCAGTTCCGAGAGCACCTTGAGTTGATGGTCGAGGAGAATTATGTCAGGCTTGTTGGCTTGGATTAGCCTGACAGTCGGGAACGAGTAGTTCCAGCAAATCCGGCATTTCTCGTTCTCGACAACGGACTCAATATCTCCGGGGACGTAAGGCAGCACTGGTGTCTGGTCTACAACATTTAAATTCTGCCTCCATTTTTGCTGAATCCTGTACTTGTCAGATAATTCTTGATTTTATTTATAGTCCTGACTAATCTCTCAAGTTCCCAAGTTTTATGTTTTTATATGTTTCACTTTTTGTTACCCAGATGATTCTGGGAACAAAAACACTGATAAGTACTTTTATTGTTTTTATATATAAAACTATAGTTGAGCTATTGTTTATACTTAAATAACTATTTTGTTAATTGTTTATTTAACTAACCACTTTGATGTACACAAAACTTACTGCACAATTATTTGAAAAATTAGGTTTTATTGTAGGCAATTACTAGTAAAAATTAATATTAAGCAAGAGAAATATAAATTGAATATATAAGCTAGACTGGTAGACAGACTAACTAATATTTTTATGGTATCAGAGGATTATCCCTCGACTTAATATCGTCATACTTGTTGGACAGGAAACAAACAGTTCTCCATAATGATGAATTTAATATAAGTTCACACGTTAAACTTGGTGTTCCGGAGGGTAGCGTCATTGGACCACATTTGTTTTTAGCTTATTGTTAATGATTTCCCAAAATCAAAGTTTTTTTTAATATACTTTTTGCCGATGACATCACTTTAGCAATGAAATTTGAAAACAATAGTGACCACACCATCAGAGAATGTACAGAAAATATTATTTCAAAGGCAGAAAATTGGTTCTCTGCAAACAAATTATGCTTAAACAAAAGCGAAACAAAATCAATGGTTTTTTCGTTAAGTTCAACAGAATCAAAAACAGACAAATTTTTTGGATTAAATATAGACACCAGTTTAAGCTGGCTGGCGCATATAGATATATTAGGAAGTAAATTATCCAGAGCAATCTATGTAATAAGGACCATTAAATATAGAATAAACTGAGAGGCGGCTATTACTGCATATCATGCACTATTTCACAGAAATATGACTTGTGGTCTGATAAATTGGGGATATTCGTGCCATTTCTAGAAAATTTTTATTTTGCAAAAAAAGAACCACTGTCAAGTATTTCCCAACTTGACACATGTAAACCTTTTTTTTACTGCATACAGCTTTCTCACTTTTCCTAGCGCAATCATTTACTGTAATCCACTTTATGTCAAAATCACATAAAAAAATTTAATGCATATTCAGAAAACCATTAACATAACACCAGATACAGAACAGATTTAACTATTCCTCAGCATAGGCTAACTTTCACCAGCAACATAATGTTAAGAATCAGGCTTTTTAATAAACTGCCTGTGTTTTTGAGAAAGGGGCCTTTAAATATGTTTGTCTTTAATAAGAAAACTTTTAGTTGCGAGGGCTTATGAATGTGACAGTTTTTCATACTCCTAAGGTATGTTTCAATGTGTAATAATTCTTTTTAAAAATACATACAAAATCCTTTTTCTAGAACGCCAACAGACTTTTCTATTTTTAATGATGTTAATTAATCTAAATGTAATTGTTAGTAACTACAAACAATCTGCATTTTGCTAAATTATATAAAAATAAATAGCGAACTAAAATAATATTTAAAGACCTATTCTGATGTTTAGCTGGTATGTTTTTACTTTTTCACCTGTCAACGAGTAAAGTTTGTATATATCTGGACATCATTTCAACAAGCATGAATTTTACTAACACAGTGCTGATTTGATTCATATTAATAATAGCGATGACGTAATGGCATCCTTTTGTGATGTCGATAATAATTAAAATTTACTTTATGTTTGAAGCACAACGTTCTAAATCTTCATACTTACTTGGATTTGAAAAAATTGTTTATTTCAGATTTAACCTGATCATCCAAATTTTTATCAAGATATTTTCCACTTAACAAACATCTCCATTCTTTTAACCACATATTTTGTATGTCTTTAATAATGGCCTAAAAGTTAAAAATACTTGTAAATTATTTGTAGCATATAAAAACGCTAAAATTTTTAAAGCTTGACATGAATGGGTATGGACATTTAATATTCCATTGAAACAATGTAATCAGTGATGGATGTAAGTATAGGCCCATGAGGCCGAGGTCTAGGGCGCCAAACTCAAAGGGGCGCTTTTTAATGAACAAATGTAAAATAATTGAATTAACAATTAAAAAAAATTTAGTTTATTTCAGCACATAAAATTATCGCGCTCTATTGATATTAGAGTACCACTGTTTTAATTTCAATTTATTCTCTTTAGCTATGCCAATATTTGTAAGTTTTTAACTTTTTCCTGTTAACTACGATATTAAAAGAGAAATGAGAAGGAAGGAAAATGTTTATAGAAACTATTGTTATCAAATTTGCAAATGCCAAAGCAAGAAAGAAGCATCTGAGTAAATGAAGTGTTAAAATATCAAAGGGGCCAAGTGCTATTTTTAGTGAAATAGGGTTTGTCTTGTGGAAAGGTACTATATACAAGCGGAAACAACATATAATGGATCCAAGTGCCACAAGCTTTGCTTTGTATTTTTTCTACTCAATTCTAGGCGACACGACGTGTAAGAGTCGGCGCGTTTTAAGAGGTTTCTTTTAAATATCTCAATAAACAGTATTTGGCACTTAGCTCCTTTGATGTTTCAACTCTTCATATGTTTTTTTTATGATTGTCTTTGATGGTTGTTAATGAGGTTGTAATAATATGATGTTAACTGCAATTAGTATGTTTCTATAAATGACAGGAATTATTTATTTTTTAATAAAGCGCCGTAAATGAATGCGCCTTGAGCATCATTGTACGTAAATCCGCCTCTAATATCCTATCCAAAGTGTTTAGTAAAGCTTGATTCTTTTTATTAGATACATTGTATTATATAAAAACAAGATATTTATAAGTTCTATAACATTTTGAATGTAGAGAATTTGTCAGAGTTAGTAACGATGTTTATGATCCATATTTACACACCTGAGAAGGATTTATTTATGTATATTATAGTTTTTAGTTTTTATACCTACTTATACTAAATTTTATCATGATAAGATTCCCATAAATATATAATAATTTACAAGATTTGATTTGACAATAATAAAATTTGAAAGTAATAAAAATATATAACACAACTTATAAATGAGTTTTAGTATTTATTTATTTTCCATTATACAATCTCAATGGTGTCTGTCAACCCAGAGGATATTGTCATTTATGACTATAATTAATTTCTATATTTAATTTTGATACATGATTAAAAAACTAAAGTAAATAAAAAACAATATTTCACCTTCAATCTATCCTCTATGGAGTGTCTTCTATTTAAATAGCTTAATTTCTCTTTTTGATTTTTGAAGGATTTTTTGTTTATTGGAAATAAGTGCTTCTTTATTTCCTGTGATTATAGACATCATTTCTTGTGCTAGTTCTACTTTATTACCTGTAGTATAATATAATATATCAGATGATATCAATATAATATAAAATAATACATAGTTTGTTGTTTGGATTTTTGCATGTATAGCAAATTAGGTACCACCTGCTCGTGTACTGCTATATTGCAACAATGCATTTACAATATCAATAATGTATAAATGAAACATTGTGTAGTACTCGCCATTACTCAAAGGTATAGTTGACCTTTCTATTTATTTTTTATTCTTTGATTTATACGGCTAATTGAGACGCGCAAAGATCCAAACAACAATAATATATAAATAGATGAGCGAGTCCAAGATAATTATGATGATTAGTTACTTTATCTATAATATAGGTACAGCAAATTTATGATTTAGGTGCAAGTACTCTCTCCAGCAAATATCAGCCTATGTGCGGAGAGTGGAGAGGTACTAGACAACATTCACATCCAAGGACATGCTGGTGTTTCTTCTAATCATCAAACTTTGTTAAATGGTGGGGTGACATCACATACTTTAACTGACATGTAGAACCCAAATCATAAATTTTCCAAACATGTGTAGCAAAATGTATTGTTATGGAGTTAAATATATATTAATTCTTTATCCTAGATAGTTTTAAAATATGATATATTGACCATAAAAAATACTAATTGATGGTTTTGATAAATCAAAATAAATAATAAAAAAATTTAACTGTATAAACCTATTAAAATGACAAAAAGTACCAGAGAAATTGTTTTATCTTAAATTACGTTAAATATTAAAATTGAATATACCATTTTTAAATGAATATGACAAGTTATTTCTTAAAATACGATTTTTGAAAACAAACAGTTATTTTGCTAATATCATTTTACGGTTCTGTTCATGTTTAATTAAATTGAATATAAGATGCTCTATAGGCGGTATTGACATTAATTACTAAGATTTAGACTCATGAATGGCATAAACTGATTTTTCCAATTGCAATGATCTAAATCCTTACCAGGAACATCTAACTTCAACACTGGTTATGTAGTACTAAGCCACAATCTAACATGTATAATGTACGACTGAGTGATTGATCTACGGCACCACATAGAACAATATTCTGCAATCTTTGTGATTTTTTATGAAACTGCTTTTTACTATTTTCCTCGAAAAGGACGCACCTAATTAAAATATGAGTATCCTTTTTATTTATTTCAGATCGGTGTTTCTTACTCTAATCTAGGGGATGAGATATGTACATCCGTTTAACTTCCGATATTCGATCAGTGAAGTTAAGCAGCACTGATGGAGTCCGGCAATTGGATGGATGAACGATAGCTCATCTAACAGTCGGTAGGCTGTCAACAGACAATCCCGGGAAGGCCGCTAGCTTGATGCAGGCGGAGAGGCAAGCCCGGGTGGAGGGTCGAAGAGACCTACCCAGGAGGTTTGCCACTCTGCTAGCGGTGCAGGCGGGCAGGCCCAGGTGGTGGGTTAGTTGACAGTCGAGGACCGTGGTTCGGAGTCCACGCTAAACTGTAGGTCTCTAGGTAAAAAGGGCCCATTGTGGCCTACTTGCCTAGTAAAATAAGTAGCTACTACTACTACTACTACTACTCTAATCTATATTGACAATCAACTAGTTTTTAATTAATAACTGTCTAAATTTTAATTTCCAATATAATTGACAATTCCAATACTTGTATGAGTGTAACAGAAATAAGAATATTATTATTATATTGAACTAATTTTGGGGAAAATTTCCACAGAGAATTTGTTCCCCATACAATTACGAAATTCTCTGTTCATATGCCACCATGTGAAAAAAACAGTTGGATGTTTTGAACGTTTGTTGCAAACGGAAAACTATAATTCCGCCCAAATTTCAATGATCTGCCAACAACTTTTTAGAAAAAAAAAAATTTATATGTTAAGTAACACTCTGTATCTTGAAATGAAAGAATTTTAGAATATGCCTATACGGGATTTTTGTCTTAATTTGAGGAGTGCACATGTTGGTCAAGAATTTTGAGACACCTCATATAAAGCAATTTTGAAGGTAATCTGGCATTCAGTCAGACAAATTTTTGGTATATTTCTGCAAATCATATATATATATATATATATATATATATATATATATATATATATATATATATATATATATATATATATATATATATATATATATATATATATATATACACATATGTAATACTTTTTTTGTAAATTACTATTTATATTAGTTAAATAAAAAATTGCAGAAGATTTTAATTTATGAGTTAATGATGAAATAATATAATTGGAAATTGAAGTCAATTGACATTACCATTAACTGAATCCTTTGGTGCATCTACCGTTACCATGAAAGGTTCCTCTTGATTCTGGCCACAATTAAATACCGTTATATGTATTGGATTTGTATAATACAGTTTATTATTTTCATTAATATCATCCAAAGGATTATATTGAGATGTTAGTTGTATCAAAGTCCATTCTAAAAATTTTTATAAAATAAATTTTTCTAATATAAAAGTTACATGTATATTATATTATAAAATAGACTTCAAATATCTGAATAAATATAAAACACATATAAAATAAAAACAGTATTTTAAAAATTACTTCAATTTTATAATTTATAGTGGTAAGGCACTCGTCTGCCACACTTATTGACAAGCCACCATTGTCATAAGGCTGGTATAGCCGGTAAGTTTATAATATTTATTTTGAAACATTTGTTTGTAACATTTATTATTAGGCCAATTAGCAATATTATGAAGAGTATCAGACCCAAGATGCTTCCCTGTGGTATACCTTAATTAAAGTCTAACATCTCTGATTCATATTTATTAATGTTTGTTGTTTTCTGTTTCTCAAATATGAAGCAAACCAATTTAAACTGGCTCCTCTAACTTCCATTATTTCTCATTTATTTAGAAGACCGTTTGATTTAAGAGTCTCAAATGCCTTGGATAGATCAGTACACAGTCCACAAACAGACTCTTGATCATCCACAGCATTCAGCACAGTTTCAACAAATTTAACAAGAGCTGTAATAGGTAGTTACCCGGCGGGGATCCCTGTAACCCCAGCCGGGCGTGTTCCCAGGTGGCGGATAAGGGAACGTCCTCAGCGACACTAGTGTCGCTGGGTAGGTGTGAAAAAAAATACCCGTGGACTAACAGGCTTGCACAGAGGGAAACAACCTCTTCAACAAAAAAAAGTTCCCTGGCACCCAGTGGCGTGGGCCCAGGATCTTAGCCAAACCAATCAATAAATGACAATGGCAACGAAAAAGGTAAATGTTACGGAGCGTCAGCCAGCGACTACTCAGTACCCACAGTGGGGTGTCAGGCTATGGAGGGTACTAGTAGTACTGACAACCTAAACGAGAGACGACAAGTTCTCGATCTCCAGGAAACTGGAGAACATTTGGATATTGGGATCAATCCTACTCCATCAGAAATCTCAATTTCATCGGACCAGGAGTGGGAGCTGTTAAAGTTCCCGTCTCTAGGGGCTGGAGAATTGGGAAATTCAGAGGATGAGGTATCCAAAGAATTGGATGGACACCCTTAAAAGGCAACGACTGGGGAGTGCTACAAGAAGACGCCTTGGTCGTTTACTTAAGAGCGGAATACCATACGAAACCGCCTTCAGTGTTGAAGCAACGGCAAGCCGAACAGCAGCCAGAGCGAGGGCAGTAAACCTCCTATGAGCAAGCTGTAACCGGTAACCGTCTGCGCTCCAACGACAGCACCAATGCCAGCGGGCAAAAAAGCCGCCGGAAGGTGGAGCTTCTAAGCTGTTGAAGGAGTCAGAGTGGGTATAATCCATTCCAACTACCCAACGGCTACCCTAACTTGCACACAGATGGGAGCACTACAGCAGGCAATAATGCAAGTTGTAGAGGCAATCCCAGACGAGGATCCTCAGGTGAGGTTCCTAAGCTGCACACAACGGCCTGGGTGGCTTCTCATCACCTGTGCGGATGGAACAAGCACCTCGTGGATGGAGAGTGTCACAGAACGCCTCGATCCATGAGAAGGAGCGCAACTTAAATTCGTGTAGGGCACGACCTTTCCAAACCTCATGTCCATGTAGCATATATCCAGGATGCCGCTAGTAACCGACTATCTTCCGACGTAGTGCTGAACAAGCTGAGGAAAATGAACTACAGTCTGAACACCCGGGAGGAATCGGGCCCTGGTCAAACATGGAGGTTCTCAGTAGATGAAGCGTACATGACTCCACTGGAGACTGAATTTCAACCCCTTCTGCGGATTTGGACAAATCCAAATCCGCCCAAAAGTCAGAGGAGGTAAAGACCCCTTCTGACAAGAAAGCGGTGGCAGGAACACCCTCAGAGAAAAGTGAACTACAGTCGCTTCCCAAGAGGAACGAACAGCCCCAACAGAGAACATCTAGGAAAGGAAAATCCCTCCCGAATAAACTCCATCTGAAGAAGAGGGAACAACAGCGAGGGAACCTAATCCAGACAAAACCACCTCCAGGAAGAATAAGAAACATTCACCTTCCGGGACATCTTATATTAGGTGTCTACAGGTGAATCTACAAAAGCCAGGGCTGCCACATACGTCCTCGGCGAAAAATTGAAGGAAGAGCAAATCGACTTCGCTCTCCTCCAGGAACCCTGGATAAGTAACACAGGCCGAGTAAGAGGCCTGAGAAATACTTCTGGCAAGGTAATAACAATCGGCTCTGATGAAAGACCCAGAGCATCTTGACCAGAAATAACATTAACTATTTTATACTTACAGGTTACTGCACCCACGACGTTGTAGCCGTCCAGGTATCGATCTCGGAGGGAGGAAGCAAGATGGAAATAATCGTCTGCTCAGCCTACTTCCCGGGTGATACATTAAACAGATCCGAAACGCAATTGTCTCAGCTTACAACGAAAACTGTCCACTGAAAACAAAAATGGACAATAGAGGCGCGTCTCGGTGGAACAAGAATTTGAATAGAATGAGAAAAGAAGTTCGACGCCTCTTTAATCGAGCTAAAGCTTCGGGCAACTGGGATCAATATAGATCCGCTCTAACGGACTATAACAAAGAAATAAGGAAAGCGAAAAGGGGATCTTGGAGGAAATTCTGTGATAGTATAACTGACCTCACACTAGAATCCACAAGATTATTTCCAGCGAGCCGACGTGGGAATTCGGCTCGTTAAGGCGACCGGATGGCTCATATACGAACTCTGGAAAGGAAATCTTACAGCTCCTAGCACAAAAACACTTCCCAAGGTGCTTGAATCCGGATGACCAACATCTGTCATCATCAGAAGATCGATTAAAACGACCTAATAAAAATGACTGGCTGACAGCTAAAAAGGTGATCACGATACCGGCAATTGAGTGGGCCATCAAATCCTTCCAACCAATCAAATCGCCAGGAGAGGACGGACTTCTTCCAGTTCTACTACAAAATGGATGGAAATATTGCTCCCATTCCTCATTAAACTATTCAGAGCTAGTCTGGTATGGAACTATATCCCATCCAGTTGGTCGGGGAAAAGGTAGTATATATTCCAAAAATTGGTAGAAAAGAACCAAGCCCTAAATCGCTTAGACCAATTAGCCTGACATATTTTCTGTTGATAGGCCTGGAGAAGGTGCTGGACGGATATTTCAGGAGGAACATCCTGAAGCATCACCCCCTCAATACCCATCAGTACGCCCATCAAACAGGAAAATTAACAGAAATAGCACTCAACAATCTAGTCAAGACAATCATCCAATCCCTTCAAATGAAGGAAATTGCGTTGGGAGCCTTTCTCGACATTGAGGGAGCATTTAATAATGCACTGCCCGACTCCTTATATGCAGCAGTGGCTGCCAGAGGAATTGAGCCTACTATAGGCAACTGGATTCGTGCTATGCTATCAAACAGAACCATAATAACGTCTCTACAGGGAGAAAATTAGGTTTAGAGCCACAAGAGAATGCCCGTAGGTTTGGTTTCTCTGTCCCCTTTTGTGGTCACTTCTTGTGGACATGATCTAGTCATATTAGTCAGAGGAAACTCTGAAGGAGTAATATCGAATATCCTGAGACACTGGATGCAGTGAGTAACTGGTGTGACAGGGCACAGACGTCTTTAAAACCTCAAAAAACAGTAATAGTACCATTCACCAGGAAAAGGAAGCTGGAGGACTTAAGACCTCCCTCCTTAATGGTTGAAACTATTCCATTTGCGGAGGAGGTGAAATATCCAGGAATTACTCTAGATAGATCACGTAATTGGAACTTCCATCGGGAAAAGGTAATCCACAAAGCGAAGCTGTCCTTATGGACATGCCGTCGTATTTGTCGCAAAGCTTGGGGCATGGGTCCCCAACAAATTTACTGGATCTATATCACGATCATCAGACCAATCCCAAGCAACATTTTACCAACTACCGACTACTTTTTCACTAATTCCGACGTCAGAATTATTACAAATAGTAGTTGAGTAATAACTTAAATTTTGTAGTTGTAATACGACGTCGAACCAAATATTGCGCCGACCTCGCAAACCTACTGCTTAAGTCTGAACGATTTACCAACGTTGATTTGCCGTTAGAAAACGACTTAATAAGGTTTGATATGTTTTCAAGTCATTATCCAACGTTGATGAGACGTTGACAACTGACTAAAATAGGTATGGTTATATTTTGAATAACTTACCAACGTTGGTTAGACGTTGACAATTGACTAAAATAGGTATGGTTAAATTTTGAGTAACCTACTAACGTTGGGGTAGACGTTGATGACTAACTGAATAGGTCAAGTTTGTTATGGAACACTTGCCAACGTTGGTTAGTGGCTTAATAGGTTTGGTCCTTTTTAGTTATTAACTAACGTTGGTTAGACGTTAATGACTAACTTAAGTAGCTCCGATTAATTTTTCGGTAATACACCTACTTCTGTATAACGTTGGTAACCGACTTGATAGGTAGCTACATTCATCTCAAGTAACATTTTACCGACTACCGACTACTTTTTTACTAATTGTAAGGTCAAAATTATTACAAATATTAGTCAAGTAGCGTCTTAAATTTTATAGTTATGATACAACGTCGGAGCAACGTAGCTTGAACCTCGCAAACCTACTATTTACATCTAGCACATTTACCAACATTGGTTTGATGTCAGAAATCTACTTAATACGTTGAGTGTGTTCTTAGATTATTATCCAACATTGATTAGACGTTGGTAACTGATTAATTAGATTTAGGTAATTTTTGGGTAACATACCAACGTTGGTTAGACGTTGCTGACTGACGTAGTCGTCTAGCAACGTCGGTTTGACGTTGGTGTTAGGCTTTTGGTCCTTGGTCTAACATAACCTCAAAATCAATGTCGATAATTCAAGTATTGATAGATATTTAGTAAATTTTACACACCAACTGCAAGAGATGGTCAATATTATCGTGATTGTTTGGGTGAACGTTAGTGTTAGTGCAGATTTCTGCACCAAAGCCTACTAAAAGTTGGTACAGGTAAAATTATTTAACCGTGAAGTCGCTATTAGTAAAAATAGTTGCACTTATTCCGCCTTCGCCATATTTTCTGGTTCCACAGAAGGAAATAATAGGCGGCCATGTTGATTATGTGTACAATTATTTTAAATACACAAAATTTGCCTCTTTTTTTCAAATAAAGTAAGCAAAAAAGTTTTTATTTACTCGTAAAATTAATTAAACAATATTTCAATTGCGCTTTCTTTGGAAACGGAAAATATTTTTTGAAAGTAAAAAAATAAAAATAGTACTTTCGTTCTTAAAATAAACATTATTCTTATGGGTTCACTATATTTTTCTACCTACTTTATATATATGTATCAATAAAATTTCTTTCGTTTCAGTTTTTACCCCACCAGATTTATTAAAATTTTATTCAAAGTATTTTGTATATAATACGTACTCAATGATAAACACGCCTTATCCATTTTATATAAACAGATAGGTACGACAAATAGAATAATATACAAAATTGCTTAGTTTCACTACCTACACCCGACTTTTGTAGGTCAGATTAAGGGCAAATTTTAAATAAGGTTGGTAATAGGCTGACAACCAACTTAAGCCGACGTAAAATTTGGTGAACATTTGGTCGGTAATCACAACGACTAAAGTCGGTCCTCTACGTCGAATCGACCCATATTTTATTGACCAGATTAGTACAAATATGGGTCATCCCGACGTTTTGTGTACGTCGCACACCGACTTTTAGTTGCGAACAGCAACGTCGGTTCGTCGTCAGAATGTTGCTTGGGATATGATAACATACGGATCTATTGTTTGGTGGCCGAAAGGATCACAACGGACGTACAAAGCCAAACTCTCTGGACTGCAGAGATTAGCATGCATCACCGTAACGGGAGCAATTAGCACCAGACCCTCAGCTGCAATGGAAATCCTCCTGGATTTCTCTTCACATATATTTGGAGAGAGAGATGCCAGATGGGCAACCTACAGACTGCAACAAGCGGCCAGTAATATGCCGCAGACTAGTATCATGGAGCGGAACAGGATGACAGAGAATCACAGCATCCTGGGAATGCCCTCGGATACTATGCCTACGATGACCAACTACGAGCTGAACTTCAACACCCCTTCTCCGGAAAGAGATGAGTAGGATCGGAATAAAGCTGACCTACTGAGGGCAGACAGTTGCTGGTTTACAGACGGCTCCAAAACTCCCGAGGAAACAGGAGCCGGAGTACACAGCTACAGACCAAGGCTGAGGATATCCTCAAGCCTAGGTACTCATGCAACTTTTTTCAGGGTGAGGTTCATGCCATTGAACTGTGTGTGCGAAGGCTTGGAATATATGCATCTTACACGCAGATCGATACAAATGTTCTCAGATAGCCAAGCAGCTATAAAAGCTCTTGGCTTCTACCGGTGTAACTCCAAAACAGTATGGAATTGTCTGAAGGCTATAAATCATTTGAGCAAAAACAACAAACTGACTCTGGTCTGGATATCCGGCCACTCTGGTATGGAAGGTAACGAAATAGCCGTCTCTTTGGGCAGAGAATGAGCGGTATCACGATTCTACGGACCAGAACCGATACTTGGCATATTTTCAAGTACTGTTAAAATGGCTATCTCAACCTGGGCTGAAAGGAAAACTCTCCAGTATTGGCAAGAGTTACCAGGATTAGTTAATTCAAAGGTGTTTATAAAATACCCTTCAAACTCATGAGTTGAGAAACTTTTAGAGTTAAACAGGGTAAACCTGAAAACTCTAACAGGCTTATATACCGGGCACTGCCGACTAAACTATCATCTGCATAAACTCGGCCTAGCGGAAAACGCCGAGTGCCGTCTATGCCTGGAGGATGATGAGAAGGCAGACCATATCTTATGCACCTGTCCCGCTGTGGAGGGGATCCGATTTTTAATATTTGGCAAATGGCAACTGCTGCCAGAGGATCTGGACACTTCTCACCCAATAAAATTATCAGTTTCATTAAGAAACTGAACTTATTGGTTGAAATATAACTAGGTATGAGCCACAATATGCCTGCTGCTGGCCGCAGTGGAGGGTCCACAGCGACCCACTCACAAGAAACCTAACCTAACCTAATAGATAGTTAAATTATTTTTGACAAAACCATTTGAAAATTGTGAAATAAATGAAATCTGTTTAAGAAAGCAAGTCTATTGCACGAGATTTCTAAAATTTTTAGAAAACTAATAAACTGGTCGATAGTTTCGCAAATTATCTAGGTATCCTTATATGGTGTATACTTAAAATCCAGTCACTTTCTGTAGTCCTAACTAAAGATAGATTTTTGTGTTGTTAAGTTGGACTAAAAATTTCCCTCTAATTACAAACTGCTATCAGCATCAGTCCTGTTTTTTTTTTTGTCATGCTGTTAATGACATTACTTAGTGGTCCTCTCTAAAAGTAGATTTTCGCGTTGTTAAGTTGGACAAAAAATTCACTTTTAATTACAACCTACTATCAGTGTCAGTCTCGTTTTTTGTCATGTCGTTATGCCGTTAATGACATTACTCAACCTAAAAAATAATTGCCAACTTAACAATGCGAAAATCTACATGTAATTAGGAAGGACTACAAAAGTAAATGGACTTTACATATATATAATGGTACAGTCTTATAATCGAAATACGTCTATTAAAATGACAGTATGTGTTAATTAAATAAATATTTAAATATTCCATATTTTTGCATATCAAAATTTGATCCATCTATATCCCAGAAAATCGTCAAACTAAATAGTTGAAGGGGTAGATGAATAATAGTGTTACCTAACAAACTGCTAATTTGTCAGAACAATGTTTTTACTAACCTTTATTCACCAGACACCGAGTTATATTGTTTCTTGACGTCTGTATCCATCTAGCCATAAAAACATTACGAAAGATTGGTGGTAAGGATAAGTTTTAACATTACAACCCAGCAAACATTTAGGTTTAATTTGATATCAAGACTACCTAAATTATGTATAATAAATTTAGTCGCAAAGTTGGAATTAACCATATTTAAGTAAAATTTAGATTGACGCGAAGTGGAATCGATATAAGTGGAGAATAAGAAGACGTCGAAATTTAGTTAAATTGACTAAAGTAGGTAAAATTACATATAAGTTTTCCTTGTAGTTGCACAGTATGTTTGGTTATTAGTACATATTTAGGTACATTTGACTTCATTTCAGTGTTAATTCTACATCGAGTTGACTAGTTTTAGGTAAAATCTACGAATTTATGTGCTAATGGCAAATGACTCCTAGTAAAAAAAAAAAAGAAAAAAGAAAAATGTTATACTTGGTATTTTTCACTATATGTAGTAGTAACATCGTTGACAGTCATCTACAAAATTGAATAGATACCTAATTCATAGTAAGATAGAAAATAAATGAATAAATAATAAATACAATTTAATTGCGTAGTATCAGAAGTTCCCCGTTGTTGAAATTAATGCGCCGAAAATTTGTCCCTGCATATTAGCACCTATACTTCGAAAAATTACGATGCGCCTCCAAAATATTCATTAATATGAAAATTCCTATTACCAAGTAAAAAAATTATAATTATATTTTGGGTCTAAAGTATGTTATACTTGTTGAATATGACTTGGCAAGTATAATTATGTATTTTTTTTAACCTTTTCATCAATTCGTTTCCTTACAAACTCATTTTGAAAATTTCAATTTCAAATCGTACTGTGGTAAAAAAAAAATGGCATCTTGCGCTAATTTGACTGCCTTTGAAAATGTAACTACAAAGGATAATTGACTAAATGGTTGAAGTCAGGTAGATAAGCTAGGTAGAATTTATCCACGTTGTCGATCTAATATTACTTTAAAGGAGTGTAATAAAAACCACCAAATAGGTTTCTATGTAGGTACAAATTACGTAGGATTTCCAACGGAATCTACCTTGTCAGAATAATCTACCTTTATGATTTCCGGTCACCAAAAAAGGTAAATATTACCTAATTTACTACCTGTTTCGACTTTAATAGAAATGTACATTTAAGGTAATTTGTGGTAGATTTTTTTAGTTGTTTTTCCCTTGCTGCTTTAGTTAAAAGTACTTTTAAGCAAAATAGTGTACGAGGTAGATTTATTGGTATTATTTACATAAATTTAAATATAGAGTAAAACTAATAGGTAAATTTCTATGGGAAGTGTATTTCTCCAGTCAATTTTATGTCATAACTACCTCAATAAGTAAATTCGTCTTTTACCAAGTCGAGTTATAGCTAATTTTATAGAAAATGGTTGCTGGGAACACATTTATCAAATAGGATATTCTAATTTTTGAAATTGTCAGTTAACACCTTTATCCATCTACCCCTTCAATTGTCCAAAATTTGAAAGGAATACGTTTATATAAATGGCAAAGAAAATTAATTCATTAGAGATATACGGTTTGTTCATAGAGACGATTTATGATAGTTTTCTGACTATTGAGATGCAATTAGTACAAGAGCTCCGTAATTACAAATGATCTCACTGAACACACACACATCTCTACAAAAATGTGTACATGCTTCTTATAGTTTCAAACGGTTGGAAACTGCTCTACGAACAAACCAATATAATTTTAATGCATAACTTCATAAATATTCAATTCATATTAAAAACAGAAATACCTACCCTGAGGCATCTCTTTCACTTGTTTTAACATGACTTTTATGTTTTCCTCTATTTCGTCAGTTGGGCATTTTAGAGCAATATCATCTTTTGTAAAGAGTAAAGGAATATTATTGTTTACTGGTTCTCCATCATTTGCCAAAAGTTTCTCATACCTTAGGACAGCTTTGTTTCTTAATCCTGGTGCATGAGACTCAACGAGGTTATAAATTGCTTTTAATTCACTAGTGTTTTGACTATTTATAGCTTTGTATCTTTGAAGTCCTAAAATATTAATATATATAACGAAATATCACCATCTGTATATATATAATATTGAGATTTTGTTTATTTAAAACATTAAAAATCAAATGTTTGGTACTTTGAAACAAGGGACCAGCCGAATAATGTATATTTTCAAGTTCCTTTAAAAGAAATAAAATGTCCTCTTGTCCTTCACTAGTCATTTTTTCTTATTATTGTCATCACAGTTTACAATCTTAGTCACAAAATGACGGTTACAATCGTTAGACAAATTACTTTATGCAAACAACTTAGTAAACAATTTTTAGGTTAGTAAATTTTTAAGACATCACGGAGTAAAGGTGCGTTCTCACAACGACTGAACGACTTTATGCCTCCTGCGTCAGCGTCGTCTGCTTCTGATTGGACAATATCGCAAGAAGTTGAAAATATTCAATTTCTTGTCTCGATTCACCAATTAAAAACAGGCGACGAGACACGCAGGAGGCTTAAAGTCGTTGTGACTTAATTTGTTGACGTAGCTCTTATATTGCAAGGTGAAATGTAGTAGAAGCAGAAGAATTGTGCGCCATTAAATGTAAGGTTATGTTGTTTTGTTTTATAGTAAGACGTCACTTGCAAGTTTTTAATTTTTCTCTATTCTAATAGGTATCTAGTGTGTTTCACCAAAAAAATGTCCAAAATTGATATTAAAATTTATTTAAAGATATGTCATGCTTTTACAGTAGTAGACATGGTTGACAAATTTATGACTGAACTGGTGAGTTAACAATATTCATTCTGTTTCTATATAATTATCTGAAAGAAACTGACTAGTTTATTAGTTAAAACTTTATTTATGTATATTTAGGTAACATATTTTTTTGTCATTTGTGCATAGCCACAAATATTAAATTGTAATAGAAATATTAGAATTTGATTAGCAAGTTTGTTATATTTGTATTTAAAACAACTTATGAACAGTAAACTGCAGGAAGAAAAATTAACAAAAAAAAAAAAATGAAAATACATGAATTGGACGAGCTCAAATTCCAAGAGCAGAAACTGTGCGGAATTACATTTTAATAGGTAAACATGGACACACAACCATTCTCCAATATTGCTATCTACCGATTCTGAGAATCAAATCCAAGGGCTCGCTAGATAGTGACCAGTTGCACCTACCATGTAACTCTCCTTGACCTAGCCAACTGAGTTATCATTTCCTAATATTCATAATCATATTAGTTTTAAGGCTGTGATATTTTACATTATTTAGTAATGTAATATGCAATAAGTTTATTACAAACAATTTTACATTTTGTACAAAATATTTTTATCCTGTATTTCATTTTTCATTGTTTTAGATATATTTTTATTTTATAATATTTGTGATATATTTTCACTCAGTGCACACAATATGGTGTGAATTTGAACTTTTTTGGGGCATTTAATGCATAAATATGTCAAAAGCTAATTTGAAATTATGCTAGGTGTCAATGCATTGAAGTGAATATTAGTTGAAGTTAAGTTTGTCTCTACAGGTCTTGTGCCATCACGTCAGCCCAATGGTAAAATAACTGCGGTTTATAGATATTTAAATTATTTTGTAACCTATTTATTGGTTTATATTAATACTGTGTTAGAACAAAGCTTTAATATACATATTTTAAAACATCCACCACATATTTAGATTAATCTCTAAATGTTGTAGACAAAGCAAAAAATTTAGGTATTTTATTTCATACAGATTTGAGGTTTTACGACCACATCTCTTTATTAATAAAAAAATGTTATGTTGCTCTAAAATTTCTTTATTGCAACATAAATATAATTAATTTCAAATTACAAAAAAAAAAACTGTGTGTCTCTGGTTTTACCGATTTTAAATTATTGCAATATAGTCTACTTCTCCTGTTTAGATAAAATAACTAAATATTGTCTGCAAAAAATTCAAAACAGTTGCTGTCGGTTCGTTTTTAGATTGAGAAAATTTGATCATGTATCCCATTAGATAAATGAACTTGGTTGGTTATGTATAGATAACTTGTATAAATATCATATATCTTTGTCCATAATCTTCTTCGTACCTCTTTCTACTAAATTAATTTTTCGACATAGTGCACTAAATGTTAACCTAAGACATATGGATTCATTGTCCTTGCCTAAATTTCATACTTCCTTATTTACAAGGTCATTCTCGTACAATACTGTCAACATATATAATAAATTAGACAAGGAATTCAAACTTCTTCCTATAAACAGCTTTCGCAAAAAAGTTAAATCTTATCTTCTGTCTAGGTAGTTGCCACCTATGATTCACTAAATTATTACTTTTATTTATATCAGGTTCATTTTCTTTATCTATATATTTCTTAAGTTTTAGTTTAATTGCATAAGATTTTTCACTATTTTCTATCGAATTTTACTCTAAATGTCAATTTATTGTATCACATTTTTTTATGTATTACTAGTTAAGGTTAAGTGGAGTAACTATAAGCTAGACTTCGCCTTATGTTTAAAATTAAAATTGTATTGTTAATGTACAACTTAAATCGATAAAGACATTTATTATTTTTTTTCTTTTTTTATCTTTTTCGGAATATCCGATGCCGGTCTGTCCTCCCGTGGCCTCTGATGCCTCACGGGAGTCGCGCCGGCGCATCAACTACAGCCACTCCCCACATCCCGCAGGGTTAGTGACTATAGATACCAGAATCATGTGCCCTAAGCAGACGGAGAGAACCAAGAATGACCGCCTTCTGCATTTGGCCTGCCAGCCACTCGGCTGATTTTTGACAGGCCGGTATGATCTTCAGTTCCGAGAGCAGCGTAGGCTTTATCCCACCGAGTACACCGATTATAAGGACGACCATTTTGACCGAGTAGCCTGTGTACAGCACTTGGAGCTCGTACCTCCTTCAAGGTGATATTTTTCTCCGCAGGTGCCGAGAATTCGATGACATACATCAGCTTGAGTTCATGGTCGAGGAGGACTATGTCAGACATGTTGGCTTGGATTAGCCTGACAGTCGGGAACGAGTAGTTCCAGTAAATCCGGCATTTCTCGTTCTCGACAACGTACTCAATATCTCCGGGGACGGAAGGCAGCACTGGTGTCTGGTCTATCCCGTACGAGTGCCTTAGATGGTAGTATAGCACTCGTAACGCCGCGTTATGCCGGTGGATGTAGGCCGAAATCGCGTATACGGGGCATGCAGATAGTAAGTGCATGAGCGATTCCGGCGCCTGATGGCAGGTCCTGCAGTTGATATCAGGAACTTCTACACGCCACACGCGGCTACGGTAGACCAAAGTGTTGATAACACCATCTTGGCAGGCCATAATGAATCCCTCGGTCTCTGACTTTAGAAAGGTGACCTTAGAAAGGCGAATGTCAGCCTGGTCGATAAACCCAGCGTTTCTATGTTCTTATAGAAGACACCATGCTGGGGTTTATCGACGTGCTGCCGAAACAGATTTTCCAGTTCGGCAGCTCTAATTCGGGCTTTCAAACGATTTGTCTGAAGTTTGGTGACTGACAGCATCTCGCCGGCCTCCTCGCCTGATGTCAAATACGAGACCGAGTTCATCTGCGGCTCTTTTTGCTGCCTTGAATAATCTTGCTCCCACTCCTACAGTTTCGTGACGTTTTACGAACCACAAGAGGAGATCTGAGCTCCTGAGGATGTTACATGCCATACTCAGTACTACTCTGCCATGCGTACACTCCAGGCTCAAGAGTCCTAGGCCCCCCCGTTGACGTGAGAGGTATACACGAGGAACGGACGATCTAGGATGAATACTGTGAATATTCATCATTTTGCTGGTATCTCTGTCTAATTGGCGCAGCTCATCTACCGTCCACTTTACTACTCCGAGGGAGTAGAGCAGAACCGGAATGGCAAGCATATTAGTTGCAGACACCTTGTTCTTCCCCGAAAGTTCGGAAGACCAAATCTTTCGGAGGCGGTGTCTGTACTTGCCGCGGAGAGAATCTTTTATTTGTGATACATCCTGGATGCGCCTTTGTTGCACACCCAGATATGTATAGGTCTCTCCGGTATCCAGATGTCTTAGGATGCTTCCGTCTGCGAGCTGCGCATCTTCAGGGAATTCCCCGCATCGTCCTCTCTTGAGGTGGATGACTGCACATTTGTCCAACCCGACCTCCTTACCAATTGCCCGCGTATATTCTTCGACCACCCTAAGAGCGTTTTGTAGTTCGCGCTCTCCGGAGGCATAAAGTTTAAGATGGGTGACCGTATGCATCCGGTCGCTGGGTGGTCCACATTGATATCCGCGGGTTTGGCGGAGCCCAACAGACAACGGCAGCAGTGACATGCAGAAGAGGAGAGGCCTCAGGGAGTCACCCTGGAATACTCCTCTCCTAAATGCTACCTGCTCTGTCGTGACCCGCTGTGCACCTAATGTTATGGTGAAGCGGGTCTTCCAGAGCGGCAGCAGCTGTTCTATGCATCTCACTAGTGGTGCTGGTACCGCAAGACATTGGAGCAAGTACAACAGTAGCTCATGCGATATTGTATCAAATGCCTTGCGGTAATCAATACAGGCCATCGATAGATTCCGCTTGTATTGCACAGAATGCTGTGTAATACAGCTTTCTATCAGCAGGCTGTCCTTGCAACCTGCCATGCCCTTCTTGGCACCACGCTGTTCGTGTATCTGCTGGAACACCGAATCAACAGACCTCAGTGTCCTAGCGTACAAGATACGTGAATATACGTGATTAGGATGAACAACACAAAGGAAACTACTGACAGGAAGTCAGTCGCTCATTTGTAGCTGCAATTGAGAGACCCCGTGTATATATGTATATATATATATATATAAAAAAAAAAAAAAAAAAAAAAAAAAAAAAAAAAAAAAAAAAAAAAAAAAAGAGAGAAGAAAAAAGGGGAAAAAAAAAAAAAAAAAAAAAAAAAAAAAAAAAAAAAAAAAAAAAAAAAAAAAAAAAAAAAAAAAAAAAAAAAAAAAAAAAAAAAAATATATATATATAAAATACACTCACAAAAAACAATTACCCCAATACATTCATTAACGCCATATTCAAAAAACGAATAAATAAATTTTACAATGACAACACACAGATGAACGAAAAATCTAAAAATAACAACCCTCAACCAAACTATATATCTATACCATATACAAGAACGAAAAAAAAATAACAACCCTCAACCAAACTATATATGTATACCATATACAAAAGGACTATCCGAACAAGTAGGAAAAAAAGTTAAAAAAATACAACATTAAAGTCACAATCTACTTAAGTCCAACTACAGTAAATTAAAAAGTAGAGTACCCAATTCAAAAAAAACTCATGTAATATATGAAATACCTTGTGAAAACGGCAACAAAGTATATGTAGGACAAACTGCTCAACATTTAGAAAAAAGAATTCAGGCACATAAATATGATAAAATTAATAAGACGGCTCTTATAAAACATTCACAGACAACAAAACACAAATTCGACTTCAACAATACAAAAATAATAGCGACGGAAACCCACAACAAGAAAAGAGAAATTCTCGAAATGATAGAAATAAAAAAAAATCCAAACACGGTAAATGACAAAACAGACACATAACTTAAATAAAATCTACAACAACTTTGATTCAACAAACGAATAAAATGACCACCACATAAAATAAAAAAACCATTAAAACACACTACTAGACAACTTTCAATCAAACAACAACATAGAAATAAAAATTATTAATCTCACTAAAGATAATAAAAATAATTAAAAAACTCAAAACTCATAATAGAAATTGGTCAAGTATTAAAAAGAACCAAAAGTCGGTAAACAAACGTAAGTACCTAAACCGATACACATATTTTAAGGCACTTGCCAACCTCTTAAAGATAAAATAATAACCCAACACGTGGGGAAGAAACTAACAAAATAGTATATTTTAAAAATCAGTTCATCGTTTGTACTCATAGAGAGAACAGAATAATGATTAACAAAAAGAAATATAAAAAGTGTATTTAAATCATAAAAAAAGACTTTAATAAATTAGTTTAGTGCCACATTTGCCGCATCGAAATTTAAGGTATGTTAATTAAATTGAATTTATATACTCATAGACAGTAAGTTAATTTTAGTAATTTCAATTTTAGAATATATTGAAAAAGGTATAAATCCATACTGGAAAAAAAAACTAATAAATGAATTCCAACACAATATAAAAAATTAATTATTAAAGAACCATATTCCCAAGAAAAAACAACAAGAAAATATATAGAAACAAGGTTCAAGAAACAAAAAAGAAAATAAACTTTCTTAAACACAATATATATATAAAGGGTCGGGCAATAGTGCGTCGGAATGAATAGAGCCTAGAAAGAGGCTTCAAAAAATGTACTGATATACATAGCATTCCATTTAAAAAAAAGGCACTTGGTCCTGTAATTTCGTCTTGGCTCGCCCTGTATGTTCGAAAATAATTTCCAGTTATAGACTTTTTTATCTAGTCTACTTGCAATTTTTTAAAAAATTTCTAGCTATCGTAGAACTCGAGATATCGAGGTCCGACGCACTATTGCCCTACCCTGTGTATATATGTATATATATATATATATATATATATATATATATATATATATATATATATATATATATATATATATATATATATATATATATATATATATATATATATATATATATATATATATATATATATGAATATATGGTGAGGAGGTAACTGAAACTTGAAACTTCTCATATGGTCTGAATGCTA
>JANEYF010005223.1:0-37500 GCA_029963845.1 Rhamnusium bicolor | reverse complement strand
TGAAAAACAAGAAAGAAGACGCCAGGAAGAAAAGGAAGACTTAAGAAAAATGATGGAGGGCCTGGAAATAAGACAATTGGAGGAAAACGAAGATATAAAGAGAAGTCTAGAGGAACAGCAGGCAGCCATTTTCTCACTGAAAATTTTAAAGTAGATGTTACAGAAAAAGTGAAGTGGAAGAACAAGTCAGTGAGGTTAAAGAAAAAATCGGTTAAGTTGAGGGAAAAGTCAGTATTATTGAGGGACAAGTAGCCCGGCTGAAACAACAATTAATTGAGAGGGGTGGCAAATTAGTACTACTGTTGTCTGATACTAGATTACAACCATTTTCATTCAACGGTCAAGGTTCATGGTCAACATATAAGACAGTTCGACTAGTTCGAGGCAGCTGCACGTTCAAATAACTAAAATGATGAGGAAAAGTAACAGCATTGGTAGTTGTTGCTTTTTCCTGCACCGTGGGATCAAGTATTAGACCAGCTCCAAACAATTCCTGCAGCACAGCAACAAAACTTTAGCAATCTTTAGGCAGCGTTACAACTAATATTTGACGGCCAACATCTCGCTCAAATATATTAGGTTCAGCTCAAATCACGCAGGCAATGAGGCGGAAAAAGCCTCCAGGAATTTGAGGCCACTGTAGAGAGATTAAGCCACCTGGCCTACCCTGATGCACCAATGGAGTTTCAAGAACAGTTAGCAGTTGAAACATTTATTGATGGAGTAAGGGACCAGGAGGTTAGGCGAATTCTTAAATTAGCCAGGCACAAGTGAATTAATGAGGCTTTAGTACATGCACTTGAGATTGAAACTGCTTATAAGGATACGACATGATCAACTAGAGAGTAAGGGCTGTGGCTGAAGAAGCCCCGGCAGAAAAAAATATCCAAGCTGTATTGTCTGAGATACAAAAGATCACCCAACTACTAATAAAAACGAATTTTCAGCCAAGGCAAAACCAACAACAAAGTAGTGGGAGGCCGAATGTAGGTATCCATAGTTATAAGTATGGCAAAGTGGGCCATATTAAGAGGAACTGTCGTCAGTGCAGCCCAAAACACGGCTGTGGTTGAAGGGACACAGAAAAACTAAAGATGACTGGCACTTTGGCGGCTGAGCTGACCAAGAAATGTGGTGAAATAAAAATTTCCCAGCTTCGGAGAGTTCAAAGCAGTCTGCTGTTGGAGGGTTATGTAAATAAGAAGAAATGTGTCTTCACAATCGACACAGGGGATGTCATTAATAATACGACCAGTATTCATATCGAGTTTCAAAGTAAATTAAGGACAAAATGGATTGGTTACTGATAGCTACGGTAGATAGAGCAGTGGTTCATGGGAAAGTCAACATAGAGCTGCAGTTTGGGCGTTTATGTTTTAAACATCAAGTTACAGTAGCTGACATTATAGATGACTTCATTTTGGGATAATAACATTTATAGGGTAGATTATTAGCATAAGGTTAGTTTTAATTATCTCCAGATGATGCCAACTTGGTTGGCGAAACGCGCGTCGGGTATAGTATATGGTGTTTTCGTGGAAAACTACGTCAGTGTCATATTTGTATTCAAATTCCTAAGTTTATTAAAGCTTTGGGCCTGAAATGATCCAAGTACCGACATGGACTTAAAAAATACCCTGCATACAATTTTCTCTATCACATTTTTTTCTGGCTTATTTGGTTCAAAAGTTAGCGATAAGCTGTAGAATGATAAGATAAATTGCACATTTAAAATTGAGAAAATCAAATAATGGTGAAAATTAGAGTAATCCGTGACTGCTTGAAGGATAACTTGATTATAAAATGTGTGCTTAATGTAGTTAATGATTTCAAATGTATCAACATTTTATTATTTCTAAAAACATAAAACAAAGGGATTCTTAAAGCAGGGCAACACCATTTTGTTTGCAGGTAATATGTATTTGTATAGCCCATAAAGTAAAAAGTAAATTATAAGTTGTTTGTAAAAATGTGGCTATATTTGGCTATTGAATGCCTGCTAGTGGTTTTTGGGAGTCTGTCGTATAGAAATCGAAGTAAATTTGGTGAGGAAAAATATTACGGAAAATATTTAAAGTGACCAACATGTTATATTTATAATAATATAATTTAAATCTTAAAATTTCCCGGCACATGCACCGTTTGTTTGAAACGAAAAATACATTTACTTTAAAGTTGTCTGTAGATCAAATGCTCTCAGAAGAAGAACGAAAAGAGAATATAAAAGTGGGGTTAAATTGGTTGATGATACGATTGATACGTCACCGCAAATGTTTGCAATTTTTCACTTTTATGGGTTTATAAATCACAATGGCAAGCATATTTTTGAGAATTAATGGTTTTTGTTTAAAAACAACGTGTGTACACACTTTTGAAACTTTAGAAAATGTTATAACATAAATGATTGTAGTCCTGTTTCTAAACATGGTAAGTTATTACTGTAAACTAGATAAAATGGGCATAAATTCATTTTGTCATAATAGTATTTATGTCCTAATCTACATAATCATTAATAAAGTTGTTATTTACATTTTCCTTTGCTAAAATATATAATGTGATTGTTCACTTATTTAAGATGTATTTAAATGTGAAAATGTATAACACAAGTGGTTAATATTTTACTATAGATACATATTTAGACAAATAGAGCTTATTTCTACAAGATTAAGGTGTAACTTATAGTAGAATAAAATTAGAATATAAAAGTTTCGAAATATGTATTTTATCAATCAACATAATAGTTACATTTTTAAGTTGAACAAAAAACAAAAATATGATATAAAGGTTTTGTAAATTTTATTTTAACGATTGAAATAATAACTTCATTACGAATCTTAAAATTAAAAATTATTACCCACTAGAAATAAGATATTACAGAGTAAATTCTATAAATTTTTATATCATTTTTCTCGTTCAAAACGAGGCTAACCATTTTTTTATCGTATTTGTATTATAAAAATCTTGGTAAAATTATAAGATAAGTGTACTGATAAAATAATTTATTGAACTATTGTGTTTTGTTTCAGATGAACTGGAAACACTCGTATGGCAAAATTAGATGCGAGTTTATCTAAGTGATGGTAGTGTGACATATACCTAGAAGTACCTAGCTTTTTTTATTAACTGCGCTCCTATTGCAACTTGTACATAAAGATAAAGATGAGGATTATATCACATGGTTTATCGCATGAAACTTGCAACTCAGTTTTTTCTGGTTTTTATAAAGGGAACTATACCTCATATTATTCACCTCTAAAAGTCTGAAGAATAAACAAATTGATGCCACAAATACTATAGTGTTTTAGCATATAGATGATAAATACTTTAATGAAAACAGATATTTGTTGTACCTAATTAATACCGTGAGTGAACCGTGAAAATATAAAATGTGATCTGAAGTGATAAAATAACATTAACATGTCAGTTTCCGTCGCTCCTACTTAACCATATGCGTAGTGACTAAATAAAGATTAAGTAAGCAATTAAAATGGGAAATTCTTCACGGCTCCTCATATATACATTATGGATGCTGTTTTTCCCTGAACTTTTCACAGGTTAGTTACTTTAGGTATACCATAATCAATTATTTTACTTTTTTTTCATTATATAGAAATCTAAAAGGCTATAAACAATATTGTAAATTAATTGAGCCTTGTCTCTTTATAATTTTTGTTTTGGTATTTATGCTCTAGCTTATATACTTAGTTTTACCTGTAATACGCAAATCTGAAATAAAAATTTAGGCTTGGTTTCTAATTTCTGAGATACTAGAATTCAAAATTTCTTTATACTTCAAGACCTATTTTTTAATGGCTAAAAATAAGTATTGTTAAAATCCAAAACATAGTTTTCATATATTTCGTTGGTAGTTGTTTGAGAGATCATTTAGGAACAACAAATTATAGGTGTGAAGAAATAATAAAAATGAGTGTACGTATATACCAGTGTGTATTATTAAGTTGCACAGCTGTAATATTGGTGAGGTACTGCCTAATATTGATTATTTTATAGTCTTCCATGAAGGAGAAGCCGCCCATGCTGTTAAACGATTCACAGGGTTATACACTGGACCATACTTTGATCCTACAACCACTACAAATATAACAACTCAATTGGGAACACATGCTTATATTCCATGTAAAATTAAGCAGCTTGGTAACAAGTCTGTGTCATGGATTAGAAGACGGGATGCCCATATTTTAACTGTAGATAGATATACTTTCATAGCTGATGACAGATTCCAAGCTTTCTTTGTCGAAGCAACTGATACATGGACTCTGCAAGTAAAATATGTACAGGCTAGGGATGCTGGCCAGTATGAATGTCAAGTCAGCACCGAACCAAAAATGAGCCATTTTATTACGCTTAATGTAGTTGGTAAGCAAACAATAGGTTTTTTTCTCTTTAATTGTGTATAGTTTAATATCTACAATGGGCAATGAAACGTTATTCCACTTAATTTCTTTTGATTTTGAAACCTTTTGAATGCCACAATCGATTACAAGTATTTTTCCAATTCCTAAAAACCTATTTCATTGGATATCTAACCGTCAATATGGTTTTCCTGAAAAATTAAACTAAAATGCAATAAGTTGAGAAATGTGGTACCATTGGGAGAATACATTTCATTTCTGATGGTAAAGGCATAGAAATAAATAAGTTTAAACTAATTTTATGCTAATCTCAAATGATGGGTGAAATTAAAGCAAATTTTGTTAATAGATCACCAAATGTATAAGCTTTATATGCCAAATTGCAAAATCATTCTGCCAATTATTTTATTAGTAATCCAATATCTTTAAAACATCTATTTGTTTTATTAAAACATGGGTTAATAGATATATTATAAATAATCAAGTTTCAAACTAGTTAGGTACTAGTTATTACTCGAAATATTAATGTAAAATAAATTGGTTAAAATATAAAAATAATAATAAGTACACAAATATTTATTTAGAGAAATTAAATGGGAAGTTTGATATAAATAATCAGTTTGTAAAGTTCTATCTAAAGACCAACAGGTACGAAATATTTGTTTTTTCCATACCCTGGTAAATGCATATGACCATTGTCCATTTAAATTTTCGCGGTTTTAAATATTGATCCGTAACCGCCGAGTTTTATACCTGCTTCTGCCGTATTATCATAGATGGCCATAGCAGTTGTTAAAAATCAATAATTTTCGTCCGTTTAAATTTTGGCGCTATTTGGCATTTACTAATAATAAATATTTACTAGTACGTATATTATTCTATATATTTCACAGAACGGTGCATGATTTTTGTCTCAAGTTTTTTTTTTTTTTTAATTAAAAAAAATCAAACTTCCAAATGCATATAAACCTAGGGATGAAGTGATGAGGCTGTCGAGAATTCCGGAATTTCTCGCTCGGTCGGTATTACAGACAGCTTTTGGATTAATAAACAACAGGAAGAGAGTGTAATTTTAAATAAATTACATTTTGTAATTCTCAATAACAACTTTTTTGTAAGAGTTATGCTAGACAAACGACGCACGTCGGTAGACTTGGATGTAGTAAGGTTTAACTATATACAGTTTGCAGCAAATCTACAGCCCGGCACTCATTAAAAGCAAAGTCTATGGCGTAGGAAACAAAATTTATATCTAGTCACTTTGAAAATTTTGTTACTGTTATTTTCTGTATTTTCCAAGTATGTATCATAAGAGTGTTGCATAAGAAAAATTTTTGAGGAAAAAATCTATTTACTTACCTATGTATTTTATGTATTTTTAATATTGTAAAATAGGATTGTAAGACTTTTTAATGTTTTTTTTATATTTTATAAACCTAAAAATTTAAGTATCTTTATATCCGAGGTTATATCTATACAGGGTGGGGCAATAGTGCGTCCGACTTCGGTATGCCGAGCTCTATGATAGCTAGAAACCTGATTTAAAAACACAAATAAACTAGACAAAAAAGTCTATAACCGGAAATTTTCGAATATACAGGGTGAGCCAAGACGATTCTACAGGGTCAGCCATGTATATCAACATTTTTTGAAACCTCTTTGTGGCCTCCTTCCACATGATTTTTTTTTTTTTGTTGAAATTATGCCATGTACATGTGTATATTGAAAAAATCACTACAGTCACAATTGTCAATTTTAAGAAAAAATATGTAGTACCAATTATGATACATCTGTGTGATGACACTCAGCCATTTTCACTTCCTAAAAGTATACAGACATACAAATATTTTTTAAATTTACAACTATTTGAACTGAATTTCCTCAATTTTTTCAAATGGAACTTGGACAAAGTGATGTAGAATCGAAAAACGAACATTTTTTGTACGTACATCTCTATGGCCATTTGTAACCATTTTCGATTTATTGAATAATAACTTTTGCAGCGATAAAAATTAATAATTTTTTTTTTTTTGTAATTCAAGAGAAGATAGTATAGAAAGTGCCCCACATATTGTCCATTTTGATTGACACATATTTCTATGAGTCTTTGGAATGAGGTTTCTAGTGTTCATAAAATTGCCGGAGTGATACTTCTAAGAGAAAACATGTATTATCCTTTCCTTCAAATTTTGGATTGTTGTTGCTGTGATATTTTTATAGGCATCATGTAACATGCTTATTATATTAAGCCTTGTCTTGAATGATTTGAAAAAAGAACCCTCATTTTTAATTTTTATTGCTGAATTTTGCAGTTATTGTTCAATAAATTGAATATGGTCACAAATAGCCATAGGAATGTGCATACAAAAAATGTTCATTTTTCAATCCTACATCATATCGTCCAAAAATATACAGGGTGTTCCATTTAAAAAAATTGAGAAAATTCAGTTCAAAAAGTTGTAAATTTAAAAATTCTTTTTAGCAACCCTGTATACTTTTAGGAAGTGAAAATGGCTTCTCACCTTCTTTGGATATTAAGCCACTGGCCTATAAAAACTTATTTTAAATAAGTCATCTTTATTTCCTCTTTTTGAAGCCTTTGGAATGCATATGTTTCTTCAGATGCATATTTCTAGAAAACGGTTGGTCCTACGGCATTACAACACCAAGCTTTCTTGTGTATTTTTTACCAAGGAATCATATTTCGATAAGACAATCACAAAAAAAAAATAGGTATAAAAGGATTGGAGGGGGAGGAAGCCCCCTCTCATTTTGAGCTCCCATGAATGAATTTACTTTTGGTGGATAACATAAAATAATTGCCTTTATAGAAATCAGAGCACATGCAAAAACTGGCCACTGTAGCTCAAAGGGTTTCTGAGATATAAAATATAATCCCAATTTATGGGGTCGCCTTCAGAAGGCCCTAGCTCCCTTAAGAGGGATTTCTGAACTCATGTTTATAGGAACTTTTTTAATATTATTTTAAATAGAATCACCCCTAAAAATTAATGACTGCATACCTGAAACACCCTGTATATTGTACTAGTCGTAGTTTGTTTGTGTAGTTCATGTATTTATGATTTTCTATGTGTCCAATTCCCTCAAGGTTTATTTGAATTTTTTTGTTGTTCAAAATCTAAAACCACAATAATTTTTAATAACCCTAATTAAAAAAAAAAAAGACTAACTTAACAATAGTTACTTGTAGTAAGTTGTGGTAAACTCGCAGAAATATGGTTGTAGTCATAGAAACCACAACTACTTCATTTTCAATTTTCTATTATCAATAAAAGTTTGCCTGTTACTTATTATTGATCTTATCCATTTTTGGCATTTTGTTCTTTTTTATTTTTTTAGCTTGGCATTCTCTTCATAAGTATAAAATGGAATATTCAATATCTGCCACAAACAAATTATAAATATCTTTTGTTTTACATTTCAACAGAGGAAACTCTGAAGATGGTACAATGGTGTTAAAATGTCAACTTGATAAAAGTTTTCTTCGTTCGGGATCTTATTCCCGTAAAAAAATTGACAAATTAATATTATTTATTTTTATACTTCAATGACTATATTGATTTCCATTATTTGCTTTGCAGTTCCTAAAATTGAAATAGAAGGAGAATCAGACATATATGTCAAAAGAGGAAGTACAGTGCAGTTAAAATGTGTGATTACCCAATCATTAGAAGAGCCTGCATATATATTTTGGTACCATGATGGTGAACGTGTATTAAAGTATGATCAAAGTCAAATAGACATTAGAATGGTAAGAAAAGGTACAGACACTACCATTAGTACGATAACCATTTTTCGTACAAGACCGGATGATTCCGGAAACTACACGTGTAGTCCCTCAAATTTAGATTCAGCGAGTGTATATCTACATGTCCTCAATGGTAAGTATGTTACGGTCTAGAAATAGAATCCTTGTACAATTATGCTCCACATTACAGTAAATTTTATGAAAAAGGACCCTGTACAAACCTTATGAAAAATTACTTCCCATGAAAATGACTAATATTGTAGTATTTTGTATTGTATATTGAGTAGCTAATCAAAATCCACCTTTCAAAAATAAAGGTGGCAGTTTTTCGCTATGGACCTTTTTTTTTTAACCAGCTTATGACTAACTTACTGACAAGAACACGATGTAGCTTTGACCTAATATTTGTGGGCATGATTCAAACTACCTACCCACTTCTAGCAACTGTTTTTTACAAATACTCATGTTTTAAGCCCTACACCTCATGACTATATTTGAAACTGCAAGTCTTCTTGATTCTCACGATTCGGTGTGCTTGATTAACTTGCATCTCATGGGTTGCTTGAATAACAAGTTCCTTCACCACTAACAATTCAGTGTTATTCTGTATTTTACATATATGTTATAGTTCATGACTAGCTTACAAACGTATAGAATAGACCACTGATAATTAGTGCCCTCGGAGTTGAGGAACTTAGAAAGGTGCTTTTGAAGAAAAGCAGTTCTTACAAATGGGTGAGAAACACATACCGCAAATACTAATTCAAGACTATATCCTATTCTTAGCACACTAAATTAGTTGTATGCTATGCATGGAGAGAGAGCAAAATTTTTGAAGTTCCATATTGGAAAAAGTTCATTTTCGGAGGTTGTACCCAAGAGTTACAAAGTATTAAAATTCATGGAAAACAACTCTCATAAGATTTGTCATTTATGAATTATTGGTAAAAAAAAAGAAAAAAATACTTTTTGCATTTTTTTTTTGTCCTCATCGCAGATATAAATTTTTTAAAACAATACTTACAACGCATGTTTTCCTTTCCATCCATCCTTGATCTGTTTCCCCAAAATGATGTTTTCTCTGAAGTTATCATTACAAAATCATTACAAGTATTTAGGTATGATTTATTTTCATTTCTTTACTGAATTTAGTTAAATATCTGAAATTTAAGTTTGTTAATTCGGGTAATTTTGAAATAAAAACCACTAACGGAAACTTAAATTTTGTATTCATTTAATATTAATGTCGAACTTTAAATTACTAAATTAGTGAAAAAAATTGAATGGTGAAGCCATTATTTTGTAATAGATAATCAATCATGATGATAGCAAGAAAACACAATTTATTTTTTATCACTATTTTTATTATAACCTTCACATTACTGCAGTTTTGGCACTTAACGTGCCATTTTCAAATCAATCAATCAATCAAAATATGCTTTATTGTCCAAGAACGAAAATCTTATTGACAAAGCTTAATATGAGTATAACACAATACAATAGTCACAGGGAAGTAAAATAAGCAACAAAGTAAGGTATAAATACTTACATACACACACAATGATAGAACATTACAAAAGAGAAAAATAATAATAAAATATCTACATGTTAAAATAAGTAAATAAATGCTAATGGGCGAAGCAAGTTCCAGTTAAAATCAGTTACTGTAAAATTCACTAATACTATAATAGGCTTTCTGAACTAAAATGTCTTTTATTGCCTCTCTGAAGGTCTTCAGTTCGGTCATACTTCTAACAGACAGCGGTATGTGATTGTATATTTTTTTACTCTCGTATATTAATGACTGTTTAGTTAGGGTCGATCTTGGGATAGGTAGATGGTTCTGAAGAAAATGAATAAACAAAACCAATTACAGTATATTTATACTAAAAACTGTTTTATGACTATTTACTACCTGCCTTAGAGATGGGAAATTTTAAATTCCGATTTATGAAGGCCAAATAGATTGACAAACAAGGTTGGTGTCAGAGATATTTTATTACAATATTGAAGGTTAATTGTTATGCTAGGGAAATTTTATAAACAGGTACAGAGATGGTAGGTAAATTAGCAAATACAGAAATTTGCATAAGACGTTTACAATTTAAATATATCAAAAAATGTAGTATGATATAAATCTAACTGGTTGTTCAATAAGTAATTTCCGGGACTATTATTTGATTTAAAAATTCAGTTTAAAGCTTTTTCTTTTACATGTAATGTCAAGATTGTTTAAATTTGGAAAAATGTGACCTGACTAATTATGATTTGAAAAAGTTGAATCTGTTTTGTGGAGTCTAAAAAAGTGTAGGTGTTCTTTATATCTAATTTCAAATGAATGACCAGTTTGACCCACATTAAAGGTATTACAATCCGGACATGTCAATTTAGCCTCAATATTTACAGAAAACCCACATTTATAGATACTACAATTTCAAATTACTCACTCAGCCCCAAATCTCATAAACTGGCAGCATTAACACGTTGAGTGCTATACGGGATCTATATGTCCCGTATCGGATCTTCGTAAATGACGGCGCCAAAATCACAAGATTTCTCTATGTTGCGGACAGTGTAAAATCATTATTTTTAGGAATTTCTTAAAGTTTTCGGTATCCCTGTGATACATGCTACATCCTGAATTGATTTATGTAATAAAATTGTACGGGACATATATGACCCGCATCGCACCCTAGTATTAAAATACTGCTTACGAGCCATTTAAGCAAGTCTGGACGTGTATCGGTTTGTTTGCCGAAGTTCACAAATATTTGAGATATAAAGCAGAGTAGTCGTCTAGTGACAGTGGTGCTTATAAAGTGTTTAAAAAATGAGTTCACGGGCTAGAAAAATTGTAGATTTAGCTACGAGTCAGTGGTTGAGTTCAAGTTCAGAAGAGTTTAATGAGGATTCAGATGATTCTATTGCAGACAAAAATTATATTCCGAGTGAAATTGAATCTGATTCGGATGATGAACAAAGTGAACAGGAAACGTGTGACATTGAAAGTAATAACACACCACATTCTTCATCACCTATAAACGATGACTGGTCTGACAATATATTAGATAATAATGTTTTTAGTGTAACTTGTCGCGAAAATGATGACTTCAATATTCCCCTTAATACAACAAAACCAATTGATTTTTTTTGAGTTGTTTCTGACAGACGAGCTGATTGAGACTATGGTTCAAGAAACAAATAGATGCGCTAATCAACAACAAGAAAAAATACCTAATAACACTCATAAATGTTCAAGACTAAAAACGTGGAAGCCAGTCAATGCAGCGGAGATGAAAAAATTCTTTGGCATTATTATTGCCATGGGAATCGTTGACGTACCTCAACTAAAGGTTTATTGGTCAAAGGACCCACTTTTTCACAATGAATTTATTGCAAAAATAATGTCACGTGATAGATTTCTGTTAATTTTCAAGTGTTGACATTTCGCAAACAATCTTGAAGATTCTGGAGAGGACAAACTTTTCAAAATAAGAGCAATTCTCGGTCCGTTGGTAAATTTATTCCAAGAAAATCATTATTTTTAGGAATTTACCATACCTGATAAAAATCTTATAATAGATGAGTCGATGATACACTGACAGGGGCGTGAGGATAATTCCAGTTACTGTCTTAGTTATTTCAACAAGGAACATGAAGCACAATAGGTCATTGACACATTTTTATTTCATTTTTTCTTCAAATGTGTGTAAATGTGTCATAATGTTTTGTGTATGCATAAGTTACACTGTATTTGTTTTAATAAATATTTGATTACCATTAAGAAATTATTTATTTTGGAAAAAAAATTTTTTTTTGATTTTCTAGAAATGCATAATATTTTTAAGATATAATAGGTGCAATCGCAAAGATATTCATGTCCTGTTTTAGCACCTTCTAGAATATCATTTTAGAACCACAACTATCAATTTTCTTTAACTTAAAATAATTTTTTACATTAAAACTTTCTAAAAAATTATAGAGCGGTTTACGAGACATATGTGTCCCGTACAGTACCAGCGAGAAGTCACGAACTGGACATATATGTCCCGTACCGCACCCCTAGCGAGTCTAGTAAAAATATTGACGCACTCAACGTGTTAACTATAATACATAGAGCTTTATCACTTACCCATTCAGAACACATTTGAAAATTGAATTAAACTATAAAAACAATAGCCTTAAACAATGGTTTTCAGGAAATTAATATAGAAAACTTGATAAATAAAAAACAATTCAAATTGTTATAGTATTTACCCATACATTAAAAACCACAATACTAATAAATATGTATCTTTAACATACTTTGGCACAATTTCAGAAAAAATTGTTGACGTATTATCACAACATAATCTAAAAATTTGTTTTAAATCAGAGTCAAAGCATTCAGACATTCTGTACAATGCTAAAGGCATAACTAGCAAATTGAGGAAACCAGAACTTTATAAATCGATATGTCCGGATTGTAAAGCCTTTTATGTGGGTCACACTGGTCGTTCGTTTGAAATTAGATATAAAGAACACCTATTCTCTTTTTGACTCCAAAAAAACAGATTCAACTTTTTCAAATTATATTTAGTCAGGTCACATTTTCCCAAATTTAAACAATCTTAACATATGACATGTAAAAGAAAAAAGCTTTAAACTGAATTTGCTAGAATCCACAGACATTTTTAAATCAAATAATAGTCCCTGAAATTACTTATTGAACGACCAGTTAGATTTATCATCCTACACTTTTTGATATATTTTAGTTGTAAACGTCTTATCCAAATTTCTGTGTCTGTTAATTTACCTACCATCTCCTATTTACCTGTTTATAAAATTTCCCGAGTGTAATAATTAACTCTCAATATTGTTTGTCAATCTAATTGGCCTTCATAAATCGGAATTTAAAATTTCCCATTTCTAACGAAGGTAGTAAATAGTTTTTAGTATAAATACACTGTAACTTGTTTTATTTATTCATTCACTTCAAAATCGTTTGAAAATGGCATGTTAAGTACTGAAACTGCAGTAATAACTAAATTAGTACTTAAAAACATTCTGGATATTTTTATTTTATATTCAGTCTATTCGAGTCTGTTTTACTTTTATTAACAAACTAATTAGTAAAATAATTTGTTATATTTTATTACAGTAAATATTTAATTGCCTATTTTTTTTTTACACATTCGATCAATATTTCATTTCTTTTTTTTTTCAGTGTGTTTATTTTCATATTTTTGATATTTTTTCATTTTGTTGTTTTCATCCCATGGTAAACAGTTAATCTTAATCACTAGCCTTAATAACCTGATTATTTTCAACTCAAATTTTTTCACAACTTGAATTTATTTAAATATTCAAAACCAAAATAAAAAATATTTGTTGATTCAGTACTTTTTGTAAATAATCTTTGGCTATTTTTTTTTACACAAATGTTTTAGTATTTTCGTTTGTGTTTTACTAATATTTGTTTGTTTTCATATTTTCATCTTTTTCACATCTTTTTTCATTTTGTATGTTTTCAATCAACGATAAACGATTATTCTTAATCGCTAGCCTTACCAACCTGAATATGTTCATCTCAAATGTTTACACAAAATACTTGAATTTATTTAAATATCCACAATCGGAATTAACAATTGTTGATTCAGTAGTTTTTGAAATGAAATCAACTAAGGAAACCTCAAAATTTTGTATTAATTTAATATTTAAATATCTTAATGAACATTTTAAAAGTCTAAATTAGTACTTAAAATATTCAAAAAATTAAAGGGTTTTTTTTCTCTCTATTTGTTAATTCCCAAACTAACACATATAGTTTTACATATACCGCACTCAGTGTAATATATGGTATTTTGGTGTTTTGTGGAAAAGTATGTCGGTATTATCTTCTAATCAAAGGTTCCAACCCACTTCAGGAATTTACAAGTAAAAAGAAAATTGCAAACTATTTATTGTTTATTTACAGTAAATATTTCCTTGGTTGTATGTTTACACAATTTTTTTAATATTTGCATTTTTTTGTTTTACTATGTGTTTGTTTTCATATTTTCCATATTTTTTTCTGTTTGTATCGGTTTTCATCCAGTTATTGTTAATTTATTGTCTTATTAACCTGAATATGTTCAATTCAATTTTTTTCACACTACTTGATTTTACTTAAAAATATCTAAATAGAATTAACATTTGTTTATTCGATACTTTTTGAAATAGAAACAAAAGAATATTGTTGTAATAATTTAATATTTAAATATCTTGAGGAATTATAAAAGAATAAATTAGTACTTCACAAATATTCAGGAAATTTCATATTTATTTAAAGACCACTAGAACAAAAATGTTATATTTTATTTGCAGTAAATATTTTTAATTTTTCTTTATATATACCACAGTACCAACAATGTCTTGAATTGTCCATTTGCAAAACTCATCTGGTTTTTTTTCTTTTGCAATATGTAGTTTAAAAACGTCCTTCTGTCTATCCAATACTCTTCTTGTACCTTACGATTACAGAACCAAAACTCATCTGTTAACTATCTATATTTATGGAAATTGTACTGTCATGTGTTAAACTCTTATTAAATCACAACTTTTCCAAAAACCAGCTCGATCTGTTAATACACTTCCATATCCATAGATGGTTTGAAAACTTCCGCTTTTATTATTTTCTTCTTGCCAAAATGAGACAATTTAGGATAATTTTAGTTACAAAGGAAAGCTAATGGTATTACTAAGCTAATAGTATTACCATTAAAGAAAAAGTAACCATTTTTTCATGTTAACAAAATTAAGTTAATGCATAGATGAGTTTTAGAAATGAACAACTCAGTAATGATTTTATCAACATACCCACAGGATACAGGTAAGTATTTCATGTTGTCAGTGGGAATAACCCTTGGCTTTTAAGATAGAAAGTTCACTAAGTAAGGTTATATTGTTCTATTTTTTGTGTAAATAACCTTATTTAGAGCAAACAAAATTTCAGGTCGCTGATTAGTCTTTGGTGCACAATTTGATAAACACAATGAATTAACACCTAAAAATACCCAATGGATATCATTATTTTTTGTCAATATTGATCACAAAAGTTTCTAAATCCCTTAGCCTGTCTGGTTTTATGTTACGATATTACATGACATGAACACATCATGTGCAACAAGGACAGACTACCATCTTACAACTAAGGCCAAAGCCACCCTTGATCAAAATGTTAAAGACTGAAGACTTGAACATCAATCAGCATTTTGTTTACTAATATATATGTTGTGACTGAAGACTGTGGCCTTTTTATATAACATTCTGATACTTCAATCAATGTGGCCCACTCCTTTTTCAAAATGTGAATTTGAGACATTTTTTCAGTGGCGGCTGCTCCTAAGGGGCACAGGAGCACGTGCCCCCCAAATCAAATTCAGCTTAGCTAGTTAATTAGTCAATTTTTAATTTCTATTTATTTTTATCCATTTTAACATTTTTATCAACATAATAAACCCCAAAACTAATTTCCGACGCTATCGCTGCGTTACAACTTGAGTTTGCCAATATCTACTTCCCAAAGGGCACAAGATGAGTTGTGTACGGAGATCGCGTCATGTTTCTGCATCAGGCTAGATTTTGTTTACGGCATTGTTATGGAAACGACCCCCCCTTATGCTCTAATGCGGGCACAGTTCACTTGTGTACACCCACAGACTACATAGACTTGTTGCAAGGAACCAAGGCATGAAGCCACCGCGGAGCCTGGCCGGTGCCTAGCAGTCGCATGACTCGCATGGCGATCAGTATGATTTATGCAATCGAGCTGTAAAGATCTATTGTTAATGAGATATTTGTATGTAATAAAGGGTAAATGTGTTGTTGAAGTGTGTCCTAACCGAAGTGACACCGGTACCAGTGTAAATGAAAATTTTTCCTTTTTTCAGTAAGTAGTAATTACGACTTATTTGTTATTTAATTTAAATTTTAAGCAATCTGCCTACGCCATGTGTACCTGCGCTCCAGCATGTTTGCAGGACTGGAGTAGTAAATTGTGTCAAATTATTTAGTTTACAACTCGGTGGTTTACAAACATAAAACTAAGTCGACATTTGTATAAAATGGTATTTTAATGCCATTTTTTTTTACCTATACGAATTTTATTATATTTATTTTTATGCATGTTATTATAATACATTTGATTTAAAAAAAATACCTCGAATATTTTCATACGGATTTTATTATATTTATTTTACTACATAATAAAAATTATAATACTTACTTAATATTTTATTAGGAAGCATATTTAATCTTATGTGTAAAGTAACTTCTTTTAAATAGTCTCTCTTTTTTTCTGTAATATCAGACAGCATGGGGGATGGGATAATAATCTAACTAGCCGCCAATTTAAATCTGCATATAAAAAATTGTTGATTCATATGCAAATTAAAGAAACATTCTCTGAAAATTGCATTCCTTTGGAAAATATTTCTATTTTAAATTGTAGTTCTGCAATAGACAAAATAAATTTAACTGCAATAAATTTAGAGCCCATGATATATCTGAAACTGAATATAACTTTAATTTTTCTTTGGAGTTGTCGGAGTACAAGAATATATTATGGTGTATAGTGGCTTTGTGGTAAAATCAATTTTAAAATCGTTAAAATGTGAAGAATGTATAAACGCTTTATTTTCAATAAACAGGGAAAATTTCCATGAACTAATATTTGTAAAAGACCGCGGTGGTCTTATTTATCCGTCATCTGATGTCATACAAATATGTAAGGAAACAGAAAAACATTTAAGACATTTTAAAACTGAAAAAAATATTCAAATAGATTTGAAGCTAAAAATTAAAATTATGTGTAGTGTTTTAAAAAAGTTTCAAAATTCAAATATTTGTAATGATTTAGAAATTCACCAATTGGATAATTTCCCGAGTAATTTCCCCTAATAATACCAATCATATTATTGAAATTATAAGGGCAAGTTCAGAAACTTACATTAAAATTAGAGGTCATCATTTTACAAAAATGTTTCATAACTGTTTATGTACTAGATCTTAAAGTGGGAGGACACCTTTGCAAATTTTTGCTTATTTTTTAAGCAGCACACGATTTTGAGAACAAAGAATATTGTGAATGGTTCTCTGGTAAGTTAATTTTAATATACAATTTCAAAATGTCAAATGTGTGCCCCCCTATAAAATTAACCACGAGCCGCCACTGCATTTTTTACTGATAAACAAATCAAATCTTCCTTCACGTACGTTCATCAAGGATGTACTAATTAACAGAAGACAATGGTCTTTTTGATTAAATGTCGATCTTATTCATTGTATGTGTTTAAACTGCTGCATTGTATATGGTAGCATTGGCTGCTGGTAAAATTTGTTTATGCCGTATCTTAATATTGAAGCATGGGACCGAAATGATACTTTATGGCATGACTTTCAATACTTAAACAAAGATGTTTTGCAAAAACAATTGCTTATTTCAGATTAATTTTTCATTGTGCAAATATCAAAAAAGTGTAACTGTAAATAATCAAAATTGATTATAAAAAGAAGTTTTTGCCAATATTTTTGCATCTATTTTTTGTTAAAATTTAACTGCAAAACTTCTTTATTTAAGTATTAAGATATGGTATAACCAAATTTCATCAGCTGTCACTGTTGTACAGTATGGTGAAGTATTTTGCTAAAAGAATCTCCAGAATATTTTATTCGTGGCAAAGTTCAGCAGAGCTGCTATGAATCGTTTTCATTTTTAAATGGGTTAAATTGCTGTTTTCGGCATTTTAAAATAATTAGTTGTTATAACTTGTATTTAATAATAATCATAATAAAAATGTGTTAAGGTAGTTACTGTTTAAACACAAGTAATTTGTTCTTAAATAAAAATATTTAACAAATTAAAGAAAATTGCCCCAAAATCCTATGTTTCAATCAAAATATTCTTTTATATTATTTATTATTTTTCAAGTATATCGTGATTTCATAAGTTTATTAATGTACTACAGCTTTATCTACTTTAAATGTCCACATTAATTTATAAACACAAGAAAGTTGCTTTATAAATAAAAAGTGCTTCGCCATTAAACTAGTTATATAGCAACCTCGTCATTATAAATTAATTTAAAACAACAAATTTGGTACCTTTCTTTGTAAAAGTTCTAATAAAGTAAGAAATGAAATGGAAATATAATAACGACAAACATTATTGCTAATTATTTTCTAACTTTTACAAAAACTTATCATAGATAAGTATAATATATCTTTTTAAACAGTTACTTCCCCGGCTATGTGCCAGACGCTGAAATTTGGATTATAAAAAAGATATATGCACATTATGTTCAGTACAACCGACTCAATAATGTTATTTTTAATTGTAGCTACTCTGTTCAGTAAAATCCAAATTAAATAAAATAAAAGTACTCGTCAATGCAACAATCACTTTAAAACTTTAAAACATTTATAGGCACGTGTTTCTGCATCTCTGCGTCGTCAGTGTGACTTTTTCAAAGCCGTGAAAGTAACTGGAAAGTTTGGTAATTCTAATGTAATAAATATCAATGGGAACAATAATTAAAATTATATAGGGGAAAAATCTCTGTAGGGTTAGAATAATTTAAAATAAATTCTTCTTGGTAACAGTTTTAAAGTTTTGAAGTGATGCTTTGGTGAGTACTTTTGTTTTATTTATTTTTGATTTTACTGAACATAGTAGTTATAATTAAAAACATTATTAAATTTGTTCCTACTGGCAGTCCGAATCAAATTTGATATTCTAGTTTGATTGGTCAAGGTGACTAAATACAGTTCAGGATCTTTTTAGATTAACCAATCATATTGTGAATTCAAATTCTGGACCGTTTCGAATTGTCAGTAGGAACAAACCTGTAGTCAGTCGTACTGAACATAATGTGCATATTGTCTTTTTTAATCCCAATTTCAGCGTTTGGCAAATAGCTGAGAAAGCAATTGTTTAAAAAGATGTAATATGTTATACTTATCTGTGATAAGTTTTTTTGTAAAAGTTAAAAAAATAATAATTAGCAACAATTTTTCTCGTTATTATATTTCCATTTCATTCCTAATTTTTGTAGAACTTTTTACCAAGAAGGAAATCTAATTTGTTTTAGATTATTCTTACCCTATTTTTCCTTTATATAATTTTAATTATTCCGTTCATTGGAGCCATTGATATTTATTACATTAGAATTACTAAGATTACCAGTTACTTTCGGGGCTTTGAAAAAGTCACACTATTACGACGCAGAGATGCAGAAACACATATCTGTGAATGTTTTAAGTACTTTTGTTTTATTTTATTTTCGGTTTTACTGAACAGAGTGATTATAATTAAAAACAACATTATCGAGTCAGTTGTTATACATAATGTGCATATATTATCTTTATTCTAATCCAAATTTCAGCATTGGGCAAATTGCTGAGAACATAATTGTTTAAAAAGATAGTTATACTTATCTGTGATAAGTTTTTTGTAAAAGTTAGAAAATAATAATTAGCAAAAAATTTTTGTTTCCATTTCATTCCTTATAAATTAATTTTGATGTGAACCTTTAAAGTGGACGAAGCTGTAACTTTATCACCAAATGAATATAATATTCGAAGATTCGCATTGTGGAAAAAATTTTAAAATGAATTTCCCATTATTATAGAAAACAAATTTCGTAAGGGTGGTAATTCTATCGCCTATATTTTTGTGGTTGTGTAGGGTGACTGTTAACTCACACAGAAAAAATTGTATAGTTGTAAAAAAAGGTATGTGATTTGTTACTCGAATAAAACAAGAACAATTTTTCTTTCATTTGCAAATATTTGTATATATGTAATTTTCGGTATATTATCTATCACTAATAGGGCGAGTGTAGTTCGACACAATGTAAAGTCGGTAGACTTTACATTGTGTCGAACTGATACGAAAAGTAAAGCAACGGGTACTAGGCTAGTAGCCGGATAAATAAAACCAGTCCAGCGAAACACAGCAGTCTTGGTCTTCTTCTAGCGGCTTGTATATCAGCTTAAAAACGTAGAAGCTATATAATCTTAGATGAGGATTGTGTAGTAGCTATAATGTCTTTCGGAGGGGATGTAAAACAGACTGTCCCTTGCCTATAAGATGTTTGATAAGTAAAATATCCCTACTCTTCGACAAATAAGAGGTTTAACAAAATTTCCAGGTTGGCATAGCTCGTTTCCTGGGGTCGGTGATTGACCTTGGTAGAGGAGGAAGTAGGCTAATGTTAAATAGGTTATTTAAATAATATGTATCACTAATCATAATATAATGAAATTGTAAAAAGTTGTCTGATTATACATAATAAAAATTTAATTGTTCTTGTAAATACAGAGTGTCTACGATCTTGGAAATTTATTTTTAATGGAAGGTACGACTTCGTAAAAGAAGTCAATTAAAAAAAATTTTCCCTACTAAAAGTTCCTTAGAAATGACAAAAAAAAATATTTTAAATAATACTCAAAATACTGAATTCAGTTCAGCCGTGTTCAAAACTTATAGCACAGTAAACAGTAACACTATGCTTATAGTAGGGTTGGAGGATGATAAGAAAGCTTCGGATATCACAGCAGTCATGATGTAAAAACTAGGTCCGATGAAATTCATATTACGCAGTAATATGACATTACTCAATTGTAGCTAGTATATATGTCATATTTTTTTATTATTTATACATAACCGTAATATACGCATAGTCGTAAATGCAGCCAGCTCGACTGTTCACGCTAATATGCGTCAGTATCAATGTAGGAGAGACAGCCTGTCCTGGCTTTTTACAACATAACTACCGTGAGATCCGAGGTATAACGATGACACGACATTCCATCTCGTCTCCAGCAGTTTTCGACATGTCCGCACTTTTTTTTAAGAAAGGTTATCTAATTTTTTAAGGTTCCTTTATGCCCTATACGATTTATTATATCAAGATGTACTTATTCTCAAAAAATATTTCCCAAGATCATAAACACCCTGTTTAATGTAAACATTTTTACTATGAAACACATAATTTGTTAAATAACGCTTTGGTATTATAACAAATTTTTTTAACAGAATCACACTCCCCAATAATTATGTATTAGTAAATATCGGCCACAAAAACAGTGTTTCAACTTTTTATAAGTGGAGATATCTAACTTATAGCAAAATAGTAGTTTATTCCTTCCATGGTTGTAGCGTAAATAAAAATGATAGTAATAATGAACTGGCTTGAGCAACTCCACATTTCTTCTTTATAATAACTAAAATAATTTTTTTCACTGCAGAATAAACATAGATAAATTAATTTGGTTTGTAAAGTATGGAAAGTATTTGCCATATTATTATGGCAAATACTTTATGCCACTGAAATGATACATGTATAATTTTATTCTTTATCTATCTCTATTTTTAAACAAAAAAGATATACTAACAGATAAATTGAATTTTCTGATTTCCAGTATTGGGTTATTTTTTTCATATATAACTAATAGTTTTGAAACTTTTCACTTTAAAGTTGCCTGGAAATATACATAGTTTCTCGTAAAGATATGGCCACCATAAGTATTTGTTAACCGCTTTAGGTCAGAGCTGTACATTACTTAAAGTAATAATTCATTTTTGTTAGTTCAGCTGTTTTATTTCTCGCACCTTCTTTGGCTATTAAACCACCTATAAATTATTCAAAATATTTATTACATAAACCTCTATGTCAAAAGGATGTCAGAGGTTGGTTTGTGAAAAAAATGTGTTTGCCGATCCAAAAAATAGCTCATACCTAAAAACATATTAACCTGAACATAGAATTGTTTGTATTATATTCTAGATAAGGAAAGGTGACGTTTCGGAATACAAACTGATTCCATCCTCAAAACTAAAGGAAAATTGTTTTGGTAATAGATTTATATCAATGTCAAACATGACAGTTTTCTGTTGATATATTTCCATAGACACATGACACATGAGATTGGTGCATCATCACCGTCCAAAAGCTTAAAGTGCTTTATGCGCTTTTTTATCCTCGTTTGTAAAACAAGAACAAGAACATATTTGAAATCTACAGTGAAAATTATAGCCGGCTACCAATTTTGAACAGGCTGTGTCAAATAACTATAGAATTATTGAAGATTTTATAAATTCGAATTTTTCAAGTTTTTTTTTTCGCGATATTTCAGGAACCAAATAAGATAACTTGAATTTTCTTTTACACATAGGTTAAGCACTGAAATACGCAACTTTAGTCTAATTCAACCGACTGTGTATCTCTTACCATTTTGAAGATACCAGTGATGTCGCCTTGAATGTGAAGCCACTGTGTATACTGAATTATTGCTGTAAAATGAAACTCAGGTCATTGTATTTGTAACATGTTTATTTTACTTTCAATATTTGATGATTATTTATCAACTAAATTCTCGGGATATTATTTATTTATTAAACAATTTTAATAGAAGAAAGTAGTCAAGGAGCACCTAGACATATTTTTGATATAAGACTTAGAATAACTTAACAAAGATTTTGAAAGATTACATGGAGAATTAATAGAGCTTAGTTTGGCGAAGAAACATTGTAGGATGCCACAAGTAAATAATTATAGACAATAGTTAAACTACTTTCTCAAAAGTAGTTCATTTTAAATACTTAAAGTACATTATCTTAACTGTATTCTAAAAGTAGTGTTCTGTATTCCCTGATCTTAATTCATTAGTTCTTAGTATTGTGGTTTTAGAATAACTAAAGTAGTTCATTTTAAATACTTGAAATACATTGTCTTAACTGTATTCTAAAAGTAGTGTTCTGTATTCCCCAATCTTAGTACTTAAGTTTTAAAATATAAATTTTCTTTCATTCTCAATATCATAAAATATGTTTGAATTTTTTATTTTTTTTTGTATTATTGCGTCAATACTCGGTTCCACAATTCTACGTGGATGCCATGGTGCATGAAAGACACTTTGAAATTTATATTCTCATAACACTTGTTCATGTTTTTCCTCAAAAAATATTTTGTCTCGCCCGCCCTTTTCACGGCAATTTGGTGAAAAGTGACTCTAAACTATCAAATGTTCGACTTAATCACACAGAAGCCACTACAGTCCTCTGCCACCCACCAGAAATCAGAAACAGGCCCACAACATCGATAGAAAAGTGTTAACCGCGTCCGAACATTTTTATTTAATATATATTTTTTTTGTTTTATCTGATATTATGCTCAAAACCCCACAAGTAGTTTTATTTAAATAATGAAAATTAGTTGTTTAAGCAATTTCATGTTATTTACTTTTTTTTTTAATTTCCTCGTTATTTAAATATTTGCCTTTCATTTCTTAATTTTTTTATCATTAAGGCATGTTTGAACTAAGTAAACAAATAAGTATGGAAAGAATATACTACTCAACTGTTTTATTTAGATTTTTTTCCATGCTAAAAAAATATAAAAAATTTCGTGAAAATTTGTACAAAAAAATCAGTGATTTCAATTTTTTTCCCTGTAGTGAAAAGAATATTTGTCAGTATAAATTTTTGATTTTGTTCCAAAAGTACTTGCAAACAATGATAAAGAAAATCCTGTTTCCAATTTCAAACAAATCAACGCTAATAAATAGTTTTTACTTCTATTCCGTATACCTAGTTTTTATATTTATCAAGTCGAAAACAGTTCTCATTTGAAAATAAATAAATTAATTTCTGAATTGAAGTTGTATGTACATAGGATATCTTTGTAATAAAATAGTTATTAATTGATTTACAGAAATTCATTAATATCATTATCTTCATTTATTTAAAATACTTTTTTTATTTAACATATTTCTTTATTTAAAATATGTTTTCCATTATCTTCAAATAAGGTAGTTTAACTACTTTTCAAAAGTACTTTGGACAGCTCTGCTCTAGTTGGTATATTTTAAATGTTAAGTATATAAAATGTAAGATTCTAAACAAATATATGAAGAAAATTCTCGGCCCAACCACACTTGATTTATAATATTGTCAAAAGGGCAATTGAAATATTGGTCATTGATTATTAGTAGGTACCTATGTGAAACGAAGTAGTCATTTATTTTTCGAAAATAATTTAAAAGGGGAATATTAGAAACAGTTTTATTTAGTTTTACATGCTTTATTTATTAAAATAGTGGTAGTAAGGTTGGCAGAAAGAAAACCAAAGTTTCAATTAGTCGACGTTTCGTGTATTATTTTGACACATCCATATATATATATATATATATATATATATATATATATATATATATATATATATATATATATATATATATATATATATATATATATATATATATATATATATATATATATATATATATATATATATATATATATATGTGAAGGACCGTGGTTGTCTGAACGACGTTTCGGCAGAATCTCTCTGCCATCTTCAGGTTCTAACAGATAACAGTTATCTGTTAGGAACCTGAAGATGGCAGATGAGATTCTGCCGAAACGTCGTTTTTTTCAGTTCGAGTTACCAGAAGCCGCAGTAAGCAGTTATCTGTTAGAACCTGAAGATGGCAGATGAGATTCGGCCGAAACGTCGTTCAGACAACCACGGTCCCTCTCGGGGCCTATCACCTACGCGGGAGTATACCCGGAAAACGAATTTAACATTCACCACCCGCGAAAACCTGAAAAACAACATATATATATATATATATATATATATATATATATATATATATATATATATATATATATATACACAGTGTGTCCGTAAAGTATGGAATAAATTCATTATTTCTTAAACCATAAATATTAGAAAAAATCCTCAGACACGTCGATTTTTAATTTCAATTGCACACCTTATCCTTTATTTATTTATTTATTTATTTATTTTTTGTTATAACGGCATCAGTGTTTCCGTTATGACGGCATCACTGTTTCCGTTTTGACGTCATGGAATTTTTTTAATGGAACACCCTGTCCATTTTTGGATTTTGCTTCAACAGCTGATTCCAAATATGGATCACACTTAGGATCTAAAATTGATGTTGGAAGATATGGCCATTAAAAAAAAACAAGTAAAAAAAGTAAACTTAACACGTTTTTTATTAATTTTTTAAGTAGGCTAGTTTTTTTGTATTTTTGTTTTGTCATTATCGTCTTTGACAGTGAATCACTTAATAATACTTTACGTCAGTAGTGGTTTCTCAGTAATTGTCGATTTATTTTAAATTATAACAATGATTATATCTGCAGAGAATTGAAATTTTTACGATGATTGGGTATGATGATAGGATGCGAACTCGACAAGAAGTATGTAATTTATTTAATACTAAATATCCAGAACGACAATTAAAAAAAAAATTAGAGATACTGGTGCGGTGGAAGATTTACCCAAAACAGGTCGCCCAGATGTTGACAATACAAAATTAAATATTTTATTGGCTGTTGAAGAAAATCCACATACCAGCGTTCGCCAGGTTAGTCACGATTATGATGTTACTAAAACATCAGTATAGTAGGAGAAATCTCCTTAGTGGCGGGATGTGCGGGATAATACGCTACAAAACGCAGAGCCGTATTTATCTGTATTGCTTGCTAGTTTATTTTTTCAATGTAGGTTTTGTGCTCAGTTTAGCTAGCAACAATTTAACAATAGTAGAAAAAAGTATTAACTTGAAATAAAAGTATTGACTACACATACAGTAGTTGCAGTATTCAAGTTCGCTTAATATAAATTGTTCCTACTCAGCAAGAACCTCGAGGAGGTATGAGGATTTCTTGCCAGGAAAGGATGGGTATGAAATTAGTATAGAATAAAGAAATTATTTAAAATGTAACAAACCTTTAAAAACAAAATAAAAACAAAAAATATAATCTCAAAATAGTAACGGAAAAAATATTTTTCTCAATAAATAAACTAAAAAATAAATTCTTATAGTAAAGTTATTACTATAATAAAAACAGAAAGACGTATTTTTGTCAAAATGAAAAAAAATATTCTGAACAAAATATTTCTCAAGCACTGAACTACGAAAGCACAAAAATGGAAATAAACAATATAGTTGATATCACAAAAGTCACTTCACATCACTTTACCTCACCTCACATCGCTTCTTCCTCTGAATCCTCGCCCTTCTCACCCTTCTTCATTTTCAGAGGAACTACTATCCTCGTTCAAATTTATAATAAATTTATTTCCACCATTTATATGACATTCAGCAATTTTTAAATAATCATCCTCAGTTGTAATTACTTTCCTAATTCTTTTTTCCCAATGTTCCTAGTTAATTTTCGACACTTCATTTTGAATTAACGACTTTTTTTATCGAATTTCGGAAAAGTATTTCCTTTTTTTAGCATTTTTCTTCAATTTGCACCAAATTAATTTAATCAGGTTGAAAATACAGAAATATGACTACTACTTTATGGACACACTGTATATGAACAAAGGTCACTAGTCTATTTCAACAAAATTTACATATTTTATTTCAATAATTATTAATATAAGAAATATTGCTTATAATTAAAATTTATAATAAAATAGTTAGATGCATAAAATGTGAACATTTCATGCATTGCCTAATTAATCCGTTAGCAATATAGCAAACACTGCAATATTGGTGGATGGGTTGATTGAACAGGAATTTAAGTTCTGGACACATTAGAAGGTTTGTGAGTTGAGTGCAAAAAAGAAATACATCTCCTAAAGCTATGAATGTAACAATTTTGCATAATTTAGAATTAGTGACTTTTTTTGATTGGACTGGAAATATATTTCAAATAAATGTTATATTTTTTTAACTAGTGTTTTAATTTGCTACACCCCCTAGCATGCGTGTGTGACCTTTAGAACGGTCTGATATATATATATATATATATATATATATATATATATATATATATATATATATATATATATATATATATATATATATATATATATATATATATATATATATATATATATATATATATATATATATATATATATATATATATATATATAAACTAGCTGACCCGGCAAACGTTGTTTTGCCATGTATATTATAAAAAAAATTTAGGGGTGGACCACCCTTAACATTTAGGGGGATGAAAAATAGATGTTGTCCGATTCGCAGACCTAACCGATATGCACACAAAATTTCACGAAAATCGGTCGAGCCATTTCGGAGGAGTTTAATTACAAACACCGTGACACGAGAATTTTATATATTAGAATATATATATATATATATATATATATATATATATATATATATATATATATATATATATAAAATCAGTTTGGAAATCAAAATAGATAAGTGTTTTCCAAACTGATTTTATATATATATATATATATATATATATATATATATATATATATATATATAAAATCAGTTTGGAAACGAAGTGTTTTTTACTTTTTCTCTAAAACCAAAAAGAATTTCGAATATGACGTAATAACATAAGTTGAAGCTAATTAAAAACCATTATAAGAAAACATTAACACAGTTTATGTACAGGGTGAGGTAAAAAAAATATTCAAGGAAATTTTCTTTTTGTAACAGTTTTTAAAAAATTTTTAAATCTCCCTGTATGTTTAAAGGCTTTAAAAATATCTACAATTTGATGTGTAGTTACGAGTCTGGGGAGTTTTAAGTGGCACATCCTGTATATATATATATATATATATATATATATATATATATATATATATATATATATATATATATATATATATATATATATATATATATATATATATATATATATATATATATATATATATATATATATATATATATATATATATATATATATATATATATATATATATATATATATATATATATATATATATATATATTTATGGGCTGTCGCATCTTATCCAGTGCAGAGGAAAGTGCTCGTTTAACCAGGTGCGAACTACGCTGGAATTATTAAAGGATGACCCATCTAATTGTAGATATGTTAAGTAATATACATATAATACGAGTAATAGTAATTCATCAAAAACGTCTTGCAATTGGGTATTTAGAAAATTTAAAAACATTTCGGAATTCATATTATTTTCAAAAAATATGATCCAATAATAATTTCGTTGAATATTCTGCACCAAACATTAATTTTCTGAGGGTATTGTCTTTTACAGTTTATTACGAAATTAGAATTATCTTGTGCCCACCATCTGCAGTTCTGTGAGGAAACAATACCATTCGTAATAATTAATAAATATTGCTTCGTCACTGAAAATTATTTTCTTAAGGAAATTTGTGTCATTTAAATAATTTCCTTGTGCCCATTATCAAAACTCCAGCCTTCTTACAATATCTCTTAGTTCAAGTGTATGTACTTAGGTTTATATGTTTTTAATTTGTGACGTTTGAGACATCTCCACACTTTATTTCTGGAAACATTTAATTGCAAACCTAATTTTCGGACACTTACTTTGGGTTTAGCATACAATGTTTTACTATCATTTCATTAATCACTGGATCAATATGTTTATTATTTAAATGAATTGGTCTTGACTTAGAAACACTTCCAGTATTATTAAAAGTGTTATGAATATTTGCAAAAGTTGTAAAACAAATATTTCTACAACTAAATGAAAGAGAAAATCTGAAATTTGTATCGATTCCATTTGATTCTCGAATCACCCGTGGTGTTGGTAAGATTTTTAAAGATATAGGTATGACAGTGGTTCATTCTTCGGAAAATAAACTACAACAACTTTTAGGCAATCCAAAAGACAAAATTCAAACAAACGAAAAGACGGGGATTTACGAAATTAGCTGTAAGGACTGTAATCAAAAGTATTTTGGACAAACTAGACGATCAAATCAAACTAGATTCAAAGAGCGTATGGCCCATCTCAAATATGGTAGAACAGATAAGTCTAGTGTTGCCCAACATGCGTTTGAGAAAAACCATAAAATAGATATTAGCACTTTAAGATTAATTAGGAATGTAACAAATACAAACAGCTGGATGCAGAAGTGCAGTGTATACTGTTTTGATGTTTCGTGGAAAACTACGTCAGTGTTATCTTCGCATCAAAGGTTCCAACCCATTCCAGTACTACGATGGCTTCACAGTCAACGGAACTAAATCTGTTTCGTAAGGTTAGTGCTAAGATTAGATTAATATGGTCAGATATTTGGTTTCTAAAATCTTGCAAACGTCAATCAGTATTCCCAAATTTTGTTCAAGTTAAAATTCCAAATTCTGCACACATTTCAGATAAAGTTACGATGTTTGCAAAGCAAAAATGGCTGGATTTGGAAATTAAGTATCTGTACAGTAAACTAAGCATGCTTGAATTATAAGCATTTTGACTTTACAAAAAGCTTACCTATAAGTTAAATAATTTAGAACATCAACAATAGTGTGACTTTCAGAGGAATATGTTTTTATTAGGAACTTGGTTCGATGCTAAACTCTCTTGGGACAATCACATAGATTTTGTTTGCAACAAATTAAGTTCTGCGTTTTTTGCCATTCTTCAAATGAAAACTGTACTTGATACTAATGGTTTGTTAAATATTTACTATGCCTTAGTCTACAGCCATTTGTCTATGAATATAGTCACATGGGGTGCAGGCGGAAATATAAACAGGGTATTAATTTCACAAAAAAAAAATAATCAGACTCATTTTTAATTTAAAACCATTAGATAGCTGCAGAGGTGTTTTTAAGAAAAATAAAATATTAACTGTAATATGTATTTTTATTCTAAAATGTGTGTGTTATACATATAAAAATTTTACAAATTTTAATAAACTGGGAGATACACACTTTTACAATACTCGAAATAATAACAAATTGACAATACCGCCTCACTCTATCACTTTGTATAAACATTCGCCTAATTACAATGCCATCAATCTGTTTAACAAACTTCCTGACCATCTAAAAACTATAACAGGTTTTTAACAAATTTAAGACAGCTACAAAAAATTACTTAATAGAAATGTCGTTTTATAGTATTTTAGAGTTTTAATTAATTAATTTTCATACATGTTACTGTTTTGTTGTCTACTTTTCTTTTACTGTTCGTTTTATTTTTACTGTTTGTTTTATACACTGTACATTATTTATTTGACTTACCATATATACCCGTATGGGGACCGTAAGAATGGTAAATGGGGAAAATCAGATGTGTAGAACAAGGACAGATTGCTCTCATCTCATACGCATGTTAGAAAAGTACAGAGGCTGATAGTAAATAACGAAATTTGAATTAGTGGTAACAGGAATCCATAAACAAAAGCTGGCGATATTCTTACCCACCGTGTTTGTCATGCTTTCGACGTTCAGTGAAGCTGTAATCTTGCGTTCGTTAATAATAAGAATTGTAAAAATGCATATTTACTTATTAGCCTCTGGTCTCTGTCCTTTACCAACGTATGATAATGAGAGCAATCTGTCCTTGTTCTACACATTTGGGTTTTCCCATTTACCATGCTTACAGTCCCCATACGGTATATACATGTTATGTATCACACAATGGTTAATAAAGGTATTATTAAAGGTATTCTTATTATTATTATTAATCAACAGGAAATTTATTATTAAATATGATTTGGACGAAACAACTACTCAGCGGGCAAATACCCCGACCTGCATTGGATTATACCTTCAAATCTTGATATATCGGTAGCCAATATCATTTGTCAAGTCACAGACCGGTTTCAAAATTATTAGTTCTCTTCAGTATGCCATAGGTTATGGAACAGACAAATGATAGTTGCCAACCTGCATACCTATACTGACTAAGGTAAATTGAGTAGTGGTGAGAAGTATGTGAAACTTCTCGTATGGTCCAATGCTACCATCCGACCAACATCATAGATGTCTCTGTGGCGGATAGCGACGTGAGAAGCAAGTACCGAGAGCGGCGATCTCTAGCCTAGGTGGACTAAACTACTGTTATTAAATATTATTTGGACGAAACAACTACTCAGCGGGCAAGTACCCCGACCTGCATTGGATTATACCTTCAAATCATGATAGATAATCCAATGCAGGTCGGGGTATTTGCCCGCTGAGTAGTTGTTTCATCCAAATCATATTTAATAACAGTAGTTTAGTCCACCTGGGCTAGATGTCACTGCTCTCGGTACTTGCTTCGCAAGTCGCTATCCGCCACAGAGACATCTACGATGTTGGTCGGATAGTAGCATTGGACCATAAGAGAAGTTTCACATACCTCTCACCACTACTCAATTTACCTTAGTCAGTATATGACTAGCAGGTTGGCAACTATCATTTGTCTGTTCCATGCCGTATGGCATACTGAAGAGAACGAATAAGTTCGAAACCGGTCTGTGTCTGGCTGGGAATTGAAAATAATATTGGCTACCGATCTATCATGATTTGAGGGTATAATCCAATGCAGGTCGAGGCATTTACCCGCTGAGTAGTTGTTTCGTCCAAATCATATTTAATAACAGCAGTTTAGTCCACCTGGGCTAGAGGTCGCCGCAATCGGTAATTGCCTCGCACGTCGCTATCCGCCACAGAGACATCTACAATGCTTGTCGGATAGTAGCATTGGACCATACGAGAAGTTTCACATACCTCTCACCACTACTCAAGAAATTTATTAAGAAAATGTCGTCATAAAATAAAAAACTCAAAAGATTAATCGGTATTACGTCAAAAGAAAGTGTTCCTCAAAAAGTTCTCAGCATTGTAGAAAATCATTCCTCACAGTCGTTTGATAAAGAAATTGATCTCCTTAACCAGGGATTATATTTTGCTTTACCTGCCTCTGGAGGCATTTTATATGAGATTGTTGCAAGTGTTGAAAATTGAATTCAATACCTTCCTGATTCCTCTAAAGGATTTAATTATCAGAGAAGCTTGCAGAAACCGAATCTCGACAAAATTGTTACTAATGTAAATAGAAAGTCAAAATCTACAAAAAGACAGAGAAATTATCAAACGGTTGCGTGAAAAAGATTGTTTTTATTTAAAACCTGATAAGGACAATAATGTTATTTTAGATAAAGAGGACAATTATGAAAAAGTAGACAATCTGATACTAGTAATGGTCCTTGTAAAAAACTTTCTAGAAATTCATTACCAAAAATGATTACTGAAATATGAAATATACTTAAATCCTGCAACAACCTTATTACTCCATCTTTAAATAGGAGGTTACATGTATCTAACCTAAGTGTACCTAGATTGTACTGCTTGCCTAAGATACATAAACCAGGAAAGTCGGTACGTCCTATTGCTTCAGCTATATCGGTATCCGATTTACCACCTATCAAAAAGATAAATGGAGGAGTTCAAAAATTTACTTATGTTCAAAAATTTACTTATCGTACCACCTAGTTTCTCTGTAATTAATTCAAATGATTTCATTAATAAGGGAAAAATGTTCATTTGCAAGGTGAAATTTTTTATCTCCTTTGTCATTTGTTCACTGTTTGCAAGTGTTCCGATACCACAGACCTTGGACTACCTGAAGGATTTAGTCGAATTAAACAGTCTCAGTCAAGATGTAGTAAAAGAATATTTTCAACTCACTAAATTTTGCATGAAACAAAATTGCTTTCGATTCAACGACAATTTCTTCGAACGACATGAAGAAACAGCAATGGGTAACTATTTATCACCATTCATTGCCAGTCTCTTCATGAATAGATCTGAGACAGAAGCAAAAAAGAATTCGAGTATTTCCCCAGGGTTTGGCTTAGGTATGTGGATGATATTTTTGCAGTGTTTGATACAAAAATCGCTGATATTGACAACTTTGTTTCTAAATTAAACAGTCGTTTCGCGTCAGTTAAATTCGCACATGAAATTGAAAACTCTGGACAACTACCATTTTTAGATATAATAATAATTAGAAAGAGTGATAATAAGTTAGAATTTGATATATACAGAAAAGATACCAGTCCTCTAAGATATATCCCTAGACTCTCACCATTGTGCTCAACACAAAATGGCTAGTTTTAATTTTCTAGTCCATCGTCTATTAAGACATTGATTAAAGATATAGCTGCGAGTAATGGATATTCTGTAAATTTAAATGATAAAATAATTAGGAAACGAAAATTTATAGTCACTTCAAAAATCCTCGACCTTTCAAAATGAAAGAGAAAACCCGAAATTTGTATCGATTCCATTTGATTCTCGAATCACCCGTGGCATTGGTAGGATTTTTAAAGATATAGGTATGGCAGTGGTTCATTCAACGGGAAATAAACCAACAATTTTTAGGCCATCCAAAAGACAATTAAAACAACAGAAAAGTCTGGGATTTATGAAATTAGCTGTAAGGACTGTAATCAAAAGTATGTTGGACAAACTAGACGATCAATTCAAATTAGATTCAAAGAGCATATGGCCCATCTTAAATATGGTAAAACAGATAAGTCTATGTTGCCCAACATGCGTTTGAGAAAAAACCATAAAATAGATATTAGCAATTTAAGATTAACTAGGATTGTAACAAATACTAGATAGCTGGATGCATTTGAAAGGATGGAAATCACAAAGTGTGAAAATAGTATGAATAGTGACAGAGGGCCAGTTCCAGGTAGCCTGCTTTATTGGTTAGTGGGTCACGGTTCACCGAACCGTGACAATATTTTAGATATAAATAGGGTACATTGTTAGCATAAGGTTAGTTTAGATCTCCAGATGATGCCAACTTGGTTGGTAAAACGCACATCGAATGCAGTGTATAGTGTTTTGGTGTTTTGTGGAAAACTACGTTAGTGTTATCTTCGCATCAAAGGTTTCAACCCATTCCAGAAATACTTCTACCTTGATGCCTTCTATTAAACTCGCTGGCTGCTCTCCTGTTTGAATGAGTTTTCTCGCCAACTAAACAAATTATTTCTACATTTTCTGCCATTGTTAAATTAATTTTAAATGAACAATTTGTGAAAGCGTACATATACAGGGTATTTTGACATTATCTAGTAAACTAATAATAAACAAATTTTGTTTTTCATCACTCCAAGACAGAAAAAAATTGATTTTACCTACCTTGGCAGTTATTCAGTCAGTAAATATTTACAGAATAATAATTATTATAATAAATGTATAAAACTTGAATAATGGAAGCTAATTAAACTGTTTCTGTTAAATTTTGTTAATTGTTTGATACTAGTAATATTAGTGTATTTAAAAAAAATGACATTGATATTTTAACTACTTGAATTAAATATTAAAAATGAATACATTTTACCAAAAATTTGTGAGTTGTTTGCAATTCTGAACATTTTTTATTAATGAAATTTTCAATTAAACAAAGCCTACTATGTCTTTAAATTTTCATATTTTTAACTGTTCTCAGTAGGCCATGATCGAGGATGAAACTGCTATAAGTAATTCAGGCTTCCACTGTTGTCATATGTAACAGCGATTGAACGCAGAAAAATGCAAATAGCGGACGCCGACAAATCGACTGCCTAAACGAAAAATATATGGCTCAGTATACGCTAATCGCACGCTACGCCTCTGTTGGCAGACTGTTTGTACTAATATACGGAAACAGTACGTTCGGCCATTCCCTGAGCGTCCCACCTAATTTTCAGATAATAACATTATCGGATGACTAGAGCCCTCTGATGAAATTTCTACAGAGATACATCTGATCTCTGTTGAAGGTGGACGCTTGGGGGATAGTAATTTGTCAATGTATGTATGTTATGTGTGTGTACGTGCGTGCGTGCGTGCAGGCGTGCGTATGTATGTATGTATGTATATACAGGGTGAGTCTTAAGTGTGTAGTTATATTTAAACCACCGATTCTTGACATCTGTAGAAACCCTCTGACACATTTTTTTTTAATTCCCACGTGTAACTGAGTTATCGACTTTCAAAAAAATATGATGAAACTGTTTTGGAACTGCTGGTTACTGGAAACATCAATATCTTAGCAAAAATTATGTAATGGACTGAAGCATCGTTGCCGCATATCTTATGCAATTCTCTCACCTAAGCGCGATTTTACAATCGTCAGTTAACATAAGTTGAAGGTTACCTAGCATTATATTTTCACAAAAATCGACGAGATTCTAATACAAACCACTTCAACTAAAAGTTACTTTGGCGTAAAATATTTGCTATAACCACTTCCAAAACAAATGTAAAATTGAAAAATCGAATTCTAAAAGTGTGAGTTTAGCTAACCCACGATTGAAGAACCGAGCCCTAGCATTAAGTTCATTCCCGAATTTATAATAACATTGGATGAAATAATTAGCTACTTAAACGATTAATTGCTCCACTTGAAATAATTTTTAAACATTTTGAAATACCTTTCAATGTGAGAAATGTACAATTTTGACTTTTTCTTGCACCAATCAACATTTCTTTTTAAGCGTTTCATATGGAATGTACAACTAAAAGTAAATTTTCCTATGAACAGTAAACTTTTTAGGGAATCTCGAGAGGGAATTTAATGTTCCCATCTCATTTTTTCAAAGTTTATAAAAGGATTATTATTTTTAATACGTAAGCAAGGAATAAATCAGCTCTCTACTATTTTAATTGGCCTCTAATAGTAAAACACTGAAGGTGCAATACAATCAGGTGATGGAAAATAATTTGCAGTATTTTCACACACTTCTGTCACTTTTTACACTGGTCATACCCAACAGTTTGCATTTTATTCCTCCATAATACTCTGGACGGTTAGGAGGAATATACGTCATTTTTTATAAAAAAGATAACTTTTTTTCTTGAGAAAACAGCACTTTATTCGGGATAGGTTATTACATGATAAAAATCAACCACGGAATAATGTGAGCGTCGCATGTGTAACCTATGATCTTTACACATTTTTTTTTTTTTGTTTAGGAAAAGGAGGGATTGTATCCCCTACAAAAAACCTTTTTTTTTTTGGGTTTTTTTTTTGTGTTTTTGTCCCCCCCCCCTCTTCATAAAAAAAATGTATTTTAGAAAACCTTCCCCCCCCCCCGAAAAAAATTTTTTTTTGGGGGTTTTTTTTTTTTTTATAATTTTTTTTTTAAAAAAAAAAAAAAAAAGAGGAAAAGGAGGGGTTTTTTTGGGGGGGGGGAGGGAGGGAATTTTTTTTTTATTTTTGATTTAACCCACTTGGGTAACTTTGGTTTGAATCAGAAGGAAGGAAAACTGCTGTTCTAACCACGACCTAATCAGTGTTGCCAGACATACCATTTTCATGGTATTTTTAAGTAATAAAACTATTATTTAAAAATTTCTACAATTTTACACCAATATTAGCAAAAGTTGATAAAAAAGTTAAATTTAGGTCGTCAGTCCCGACTTTGGTCAGTTCTTCCATTAAAAAAGAGTAAACTGAATTAAATTTTATACCGTGTACGTAGATCTTTATAAATCGGAACCTTGTGTAAACAGCGCTAGTTGTGCAAGCCCAAATAAATAATAGTCTTTTGCTGTTTTCTGTTGTTTCTGTTGCGATGGTAAGACTCGTTTTTTCAATGCTCAGTTAGCTAAATTAACCGTCAGTTAGGTCAATAGAAATTTTTTGAAAAGCATCATGATTTATTTATAATGAAATTTATAACCTATGTGAAAATCTCACACATCTGGCAACATTACACCCCCATGTAAAAATCAGTTTATTGTAGTTCGCGTCAGCATTAGCATTTTACAAAAATGTGTTTAATAACGGTATTATAGTTTTTTGTGATTAAATTTGTGAATCGAAGTATTGAGTTACTATGTTACCGAAATTTATTATTTATAATTTGTGTCTTTGGTGGTTCATTTTGTGAAAATTAGTGATTAACCATAGTGACTAATTTTATTATTTTAATGCTGGATATGTTAAAGGCATATTTTCAAGTAGATGAAAATGCTAGACAAGCAAAACGGCTATGGAATGCTATCCAAACGTCGAGCCCATATGATATATACATGTAGTAAGTAACTGTTGTATTAGGTAAGGACAAATCTGCTTTTTTCGTTCTTTTAAAATAAATGCGTCTTTTTAAAATGATTATTTTCAACTTTGGACGCATTTTTAGAAATGAACCATATTAAACTATACATTAGAGACAATAATAATAATTTAAAATACACAGAAAAAGTATTGCATATTTTTAATATTTGGTGCTTACGGTACGAGTTCTGTTTATTTATAAAAAAAGTGTCAGGATTACCTAATTTTACAAGGAAAAATAGATAAACAGATACTTTTAACACCTTTTAAGAGCATGCTACAAGTAACAAGTGTCGCTTTCCACAAAGGACTAATCAATCGCGCCTTGAAGTTTATTTCTTATTTTCGGCCAGTGTGTACAAATATCATGCTTTCTTAAAAGAGCTCAATGTTTTATAAACTATTACATTTGTTTTGGTGCGGCGTCTACACTGATATTAAATAAGTCTAATTTCGTTTCACAAAATGTCCGTGACAAAAGCGTAATAATTTTTTTAAAAATTCAAAAATTTGC